>CM022948.1:57146442-57340422 GCA_012931725.1 Litsea cubeba
GCAAAGAGCAACAGGCGCCAAAAAAAGAAAGAGAGGCCACATGAAAGCAAGTGAGCAACAAAACAAAAGGATATGTAATTGAATCATCTGAAATATCTATACTGAGGTAATCTAAAAGCATCCTCCTGAACTAGTGAATCACCAACTCCTACAGATAAAACAAGCAGAAATGGTATTGTGCATCCAACTCTTGCAAACACCACGAACCGAATTGAACTCGATCAAACGTAATAATCACATCCGAACTAACATTCTATCCACAACCCTATAATGGCCCTTTTCATTTGGATTCTTCCATCTTTTTCACAGAACCCTATCTCTTAAACCCTGATTTAGGGCCTTAATCCATGGCCAAATTACGAAGTAAACCGAGATGCCTAACGAATAAAAGAGAGACAGCAGTGCACAAACATAGGTGCAAGGCAGTTGTGCCACATAAGTAGTACATGTTGCTTGGGTTTGCATATACAATAATCAATAAAATCTGCAAGACCCCCACCAAGTGCAGGTACGTTGAAAGAACCTTAGCACAGAAGAAATGAGCCCCAGCAATGCTTTGTGAATGATTAATAAAGGAGGCGCCCCTTATAAAAATGGGAGCTGTTGGACTGGTCCCACAAGGCCAACCTTACCCTCATCCTTTCTTATCTTTCCTAGATTTCTTGTTAATATTTTTTAACTTTATCTAATGCCTGGTGATGTTCCAAAATGACAGGTGTGCCCTGAAATCCTGGTGCCCCCGTTTAACTTTTCATCATTTCACATCTTGTCTTAAACACCCATAATTTAATATTGTTTCTCGTTTATACTTGTTATGTGACAATTATGTAAATGGTTGGTGGTCCATAGTCCAGACCTTTTTTTTGGTCTCTCAAAGGTCCATTGCAATTATAAAAAATGGGGAGATCCATTGTCTTATATCCTAAAGCTGAGCCCAGATCCGACCCACTGGACCCCTTGGATCCCAATTCAAGCAAGTTCTAGGTTCCTTGACAGATATCCTACTACTTAGTAAATTGTCTAAGCATGAATCTAGGACATGTTAGACTTAAAATACTTCAAGTATTGGGAATTTTTTACCACAAAAACAACGTATTGGGAATTGATGGATAGCTCACCCAATATGTTTATCCATTGTCACTAGTCACATCTCCGAGTCTATTAATCACTTGGTGAGGTTGGGACTTGAGACATTGCTCCCCAAATCTATGGGAGGCTTTTGTGGCCCATTTTACCTGCATTTCTCAATCTCACCATACTCTCCTCTACTTTTTCTTGTTTTTAGAAGAAAGGCACCCATTTTAGTTAGCAAAACAAAGAAAAAAATTGCAAAAGACAAAACCAAAATGTCAAGGACACATGGGTGTCCAAAGTGACTATTACCCACCAAATGCCTCAATTATTAGCCTCTCTTACCTCTCCCACTCCTATAAAACCCCTCTCCCCCATCAAAACCTCTCCCCATGTTCCAAACTTCACAACATCAGAGAAACACCCACAGAAAACAAGACCCCAATTCCTCCACTCCCTCCAAACATGTCACAAACTCAAACCCCAGAAAAATCCATACCCCAATAATCTCCCACAAAACCAACAAACCCAACAGGAAGACTCCAATTGTAATCACAGTCTCATCCCACCTTGTTTCTATCTTTGGTTTCCCTATCTCTCCTCTCCTTCTCTTTCTTCTTCCTCTCCTTCAAAGACACCACCTTTTGGTTCCTCCTCTCCAACGCCATCATCCTCTTAATCGCAGCCGTCGATTCCAACACCTTCTTACCCTCCAAACCCAAACCCGATCTCTACGACGAGTACATGAAAGGTGTAAAGTCCCGCAATACGTATTCTCCTACGTATCCTCATACGTATTGCACCGCAGAGGGCGTGGTCGACTCTGGCTCCAACCGTGCACGTGGCCATGATGACGTGAAGGAAAACGTTACGCCACCCAAAACCGAAACTGTTTCGGAGAAGAAAGAATTTGCCGAGACGGATGGTGTACTGGAGAAGAGAGAATTGGTGTGTTGTACCGTTACGGAGAAGCCGATACGAGGGAAGTACGCGCGCAGCGAGACCGCAAAGGCGATTGTGGTGGTCGGCGGGAAGAAGAAGAAGGATCTCCGGCGGTCGGAGACGGAAATCGGCGGTCGGGAATTGGAGGAGGGAGATTTATCGGCCATGTCGAATGAGGAGCTGAATAAGAGAGTGGAGGAGTTTATAGTAGATTTAACAGACAAATCCGGCTTCAAGAAATTGGAGAACTTGAAAGTTTATGAAATCTGCTGCTGCTTTTTTGTTGTGTCTTTTTTAGAAGATACATGATACTACGGAGGAAATGGTGGGCCACACAAGGAGACTTGTGGGTCCCTATGTGGCATGATTAAAAACTGTTATGATTAGAAAATCGGAACCGTCTACTTGTGGATTTTGTATATGCCACATCAATAATGATCTTGTAATTTTCACGGTCGAGATCGAGCCACATGCATGCCACGGATGGTAATGGATGTATAATTTTTTTTTTGGTGGGGTAATGGATGTATGATTGGCGTGATGATCCACCGTTGTTGGGGGAAGTATCATGTAAATTTTTTTTTTTTTTTTTTTTAGGGTTATTGCTTTTGTATACCCTCTTAATTTACTTTGGTGTGTTTGGTTGTGGTCGTCTGCTGGAAATGTATAGAGAAAATAGAGGGCATGTTTTCTCTGTTTTCTTCTGCTCAGATGATGTATCTTTTTTTCCCTTCGTGGATTAATGGAAACCACTACTTTTTATCTGAAGTTTGATATTTGATCGGTTTTTTCTTTTCTTATTCTTAAGTCCTGTTTGAATGTGTGGAGAAAAGGTCGGGACAGCATTTGCTCACTTTGCACCTTTTGCTAGCACATTTTAGTGGTATTAGATTTGATGGGTCAAGCCCAATCCGGATAGCGACAATGAGTCAGGTCCGAGTAACCCGGTCCGTCTAGGATGGGTCAGGCCAGAATAGCCCCGTTGAGATCCGGGTTTCGTTAAACGAAGCCTCGTCATCGCAGACTCCAAGTCATCGCGACGAAGTCCTCCCCTAACCTGCATTTACCAAGTCTCGCGGAGAGGATCTCACCTGCCTTCCACCTGGCTCGATCCTCAAGGACACGTCTGACGCTCCAAAGAGACGTTGAACCGATTGCATCCCCACCTGGTGGGAAAGAGTTATAAATAGAGCCCTCTCATCACTTGAGAGGGGATGGTTTTTTCCCTACTTTCACATATCTGTAACCCTCGACATTAATCAAAGATTACCATCTTGAAGTGGACGTAGGTCACGCTTGACCGAACCACTATAAATCTCTCATCTCTCTTCATTTATTGCATAGCATTAATTATCTGACCGGTGGTGTCCGAATCCCTGTTTTTGGCATCATCAGTTTGGCGCCGTCTGTGGGAAACGAAAAAATTCAAACCCCTTTGTTAGAATCATGGTGATCAGCACGAGGTCTGGAAGACGAGAGGATAACCCTGGCCTAACTACGGGTCCGGGCCCTAACGCTCAGCCTAACTCTCCCAGACAGGGAGAGAACGGTCCTCCACCGGGTAATCCTGTCCCGATTACCCCCGCTCCTACTCCCTCTCCACAGCAGATGATGGAGACCATGCAGCAGCTGGTGACTCAAAACCAGCAAATCCTCCAGCTTATGCTCGCAGGGCAAGGAGGAGCACCATTCGGTGGGATACAGCAGCAGGAGGCGACGCGCTCGCGGGGCCCGACCGCTCCGCGAAAAGGAGCGCCTCACCGGGCGCCCATCCCCTGGGCGCCCAGGCAAGAAGTCTTCCTATGGGCGCCCAGCCCAATCTCCCTCACCCGGGCGCCCATCCCCTGGGCGCCCAGGCAAGAGGACTTCCTGTGGGCGCCCAGCCCAATCTCCATCACCTGGGCGCCCATCCCTATGGCGCCCAGGGTCGAGGAGTTCCCCCGATGACTCAGTTCCATCACGCCCAGGATGCCTCTGCCGGAGCTCCTTTGGACCCCCCACCTGGCCCGAGCCTGGCTGGTCCACAAGGTCATGCTTATTATGCGGTGCCTCCACCTCCGGGTGGAGCCCAGTTTGCAGAACCTCCGGCTGATGATCCCCACTTCCAAGAAGGGGAAAGTGAAAATAATACAGTGGAGGAGGAAAGCAATCTCCCTGGTCCTTCCATAGAACCCTATAATCAATGGGAGGAAAAATTTAAGGAGATGCAGAATCAAATCGGGGACGTCTTCGATGCAGTGAGGGCGCAGGCCCCAGAGACGGTAGATTATCTCGTCAGACGAACGAACACCCCATTCAAGTCTGATGTAGTAAACTACCCCCTTCCTCCTAGGTTCAAAATGCCGTCTATGGAGACCTTCGATGGAAGGAAGGATCCACTGGATCATCTGGAAACCTACAAGACTGTGATGCAGTTGCACAATATCGCTGATGAGATCATGTGCAGAGCATTCCCGACTACACTGAAGGGCTCCGCCCGACAGTGGTTTTCCAATCTCGCCCCAGCTTCCATCGCCACCTTCGAAGAACTAAGCAGGTCCTTCGTGTCACACTTCATTGGAGGACGCCGCCATCACCCACCCACCCACACCTGCTGACTATAAAGCAGGACAGTAATGAGAGCCTCAGGGCATACCTCACTCGTTTTAACGAGGAGGTACTTCAGGTGGAAGAACCCGATGACAAGGTAACCATGACTGCTTTCTTGGGAGGCCTCCGTTCATCGGGTTTCTACTTCTCGGTAATGAAGCGCCCACCGAAGAACATGACGGAGCTATTGGCGAAAGCCCAGAAGTATATGGAATGCGGGAGGACGCTACTAGGGCCAGGCGGTGGCGAGTCCTCCAAAGTGGCCAGATTAAAGGAAAACATGATAGAGACGACAAGAAGGAGCCCAGCAGTAAGCGGAGCAGAACCGAGAGGGTACCTGCCAGGGACCGACTCGGTCCTGCCCCCCCCGAGAGATCGACCCTTCCCTGCTCCGCAGAGAAATCAACAAGCTTTCACAGCTCTCAATGTTGCAGTAGGGCACATTCTTACTGGAAATTCAAGATGATCCCGCAGTAAAACTGGCCGGGAAAGATGAAAGCTCCAGCAAATCGCAGGAATATGACCAAATACTGTCGCTTCCACCGCGATCACGGTCATGACACTAACGATTGCTTCGACCTCAAGAGGCAGATTGAAGATCTTATCCAGCGGGGACACCTGCGCCAGTATTTGCCGGTAAGGGGCAGGCGCCGCCACAGCCTCACAATGTCGAAAATCAGCACCCTATTGGAGAAATTCGTACTATCTCTGGAGGGTCAGCGGAATCATTTCTCCGCCATGGAAAGCCTACGCCAGAAAGGCGAGGCATCCTGATGAGCCACGACCGTCAAAGCGTCGGGCACAGCACTGATGAGACTATATCCTTCTCGGATAAAGATCTAGAGAACATCCAGCACCCTCATGACGACCCTCTGGTGCTCTCCTATGACCGTCGCCAATTTCCAGGTGCATAGGATCTTGGTTGACAGTGGAAGTTCCGCAGATCTTTATTTGTGGAAGCCTATGATAAGCTGAAGTTAGGTCGAGAGAGATTGCAACCAGTCAAGTTTCCTCTCATCGGTTTCTCAGGGGAAAAGGTGTATCCTTTGGGGGCCATACGTTGCCAGTCACGGTCGGAACAGCCCCCCGAACCTCCACCACAATGGTCAATTTTCCTGGTGATAGATTGTCCATCAGCGTCTACAACATCATCCTGGGACGGCCCACCCTTAACTCCTTGAGAGCCGTCCCTTCCACATATCATCTCATCCTCCGCTTCCCAACCCCGAATGGAGTAGGGGAGGTAAGAGGAGATCAAGTAGCAGCAAGAGAATGTTACGTCACCTCGATGAAGGCCAAGATGACGCAGGAGGCGCTGCAAGTGGAAGTCTTGGACCCCAAGAGATGAGTCTACCACAGAAAGAGGGGAGCCAGTTGAAAAACTCACCCCTATAATCCTGCATGAGGAGCATCAGAGAGGAAGGTGTATATTGGCTCTTCACTCCCGAGAGCTCTGTTGGCCGATTTGAAGATTTTTTGAGGGATAATGTGGCATATTCGCGTGGTCACATGCTGATCTGGAAGGGATAGACCCAGCCGTCACCACCCATCGCCTCAATGTCAGCCCTCTCCACAAACCTGTTCGGCAAAGGTTAAGGGGCGCCTCCACCTGAAAGGGCCCAAGCAATAGAAAAGGAAGTGGGGAAAGCTGATTGATACCGGGGGCAGTCAGAGAAGTCGCGTTACCCTGAATGGCTCTCCAATGTGGTGATGGTGGCCAAAGCGAATGGGAAGTGGCGCCCTGCGTAGACTTCAGTGAACTTAACAAGGCATGCCCGAAGGATAGCTACCCGTTGCCCAGGATCGACCTCCTCATCGACGCCACGGCGGGACACGAGCTTCTTTTCCTTCCTGGACGCTTATTCTGGATACAACCAGATTAACATGCATCCTCCAGACCAGGAAAAAACATCCTTCATCACTCCGAAGGGCACCTACTGCTACAGGGTAATGCCCTTCGGACTAAAAAATGCTTGGGGCCACTTACCAGCGCCTGGTGAAACATGATGTTCCATTCCCAGATCGGGCGAACGATGGAAGTATATGTCGACGACATGCTAGTAAAGAGCTTGGCTGCAGCAGATCACATCGGTCATCTTCAAGAGACCTTCAGTGTTCTCAGGGACCTACAACATGAAGCTGACTCCCGAGAAATGCGCTTTTGGCGTTGGATCGGGAAAGTTCTTGGGATTCATGGTCAATCAGAGGGGGATTGAGGCGAACCCTGACAAAATCAAGGCCATACTGGATATGAGGTCGCCATCATCAACTAAGGAGCTGCAGCGCCTCAATGGGAGAAGGGCGCCCAGCAATCCTCTCCTTCAACGGGCGCCCAGTTCTCCACCTCATCTCCGGGCGCCCAAGCTTCTCCCCCACAGGACTCGCAGGCCTCTCCATCTGTGAACGAAGAGCCTCTCCAAGTACTTCCTGAGAAGTCCAATGTATCGCCACTACCAGCCTGGAAACTCTACGTTGATGGTTCAGCAACCACAGAAGGAAGCGGAGCTGGCTTAATTCTAATGAGTCCTGATGGTACACCCATCAAGTATGCACTGAAGCTCCACTTCATTGCCTCGAACAATGAAGCCGAGTACGAGGCCCCTCCTCTTGGTCTTAAATTGGCGATTGAGATGGATGCCAAATCTGTTCTCGCTTACAGCGATTCACAACTGGTGGTGAATCAAGTAAACGGCGAATTCGAAGCAAAGGAGGAAAGAATGCAAGATTACCTCATCATGGTGAAGGAGATAATCAAAAGTTTCCAATATTTTCAGCTCTCCCATATTCCTAGGGGAGAAAATGTTTGCCGCCGACGCACTCGCCAGGCTCGCCTCATCATTGGAGGCCTCATCTGCAGAACCGACGCTCATCGGGCACCAGTTGGAGAAAGTAAGTTAGATGTGGTAATCGGAAACATCCACTGTGCATCAGAAGGCGATGAGCCAAATTGGATGACCCCCATAAAAGCCTTCCTCCAAGAGGGCACCGAGCCAGGTGACCATCTGGAAGCTAGGAGACTGAGGATGAGAGCTTCTAAGTTCACAATCCTACAGGATGTTCTCTACAAGAGGGGTTACAACCTACCGTTGCTGCGCTGCCTTTCCCCAGAAGAGGCTGACTACGCCCTCAGAGAAATTCATGAGGGGATTTGTGGAAATCACTCGGGAGGACGCTGCCTCGCCCAAAAGCGCTTAGGCAGGGGTACTTTTGGCCAAGCATGTTGAAAGATGCCAAGGACCTCGCCAAGCAGTGTGACAAATGCCAGCGCTTCGCCACTGTGACGCGGCAGCCACCAGAAGAGCTGACCAACATCCTCAGCCCGTGGCCTTTCTCCAAATGGGGCATCGACATTTTGGGCCCCTTGCCTTTGAGTAGAGGCCAGTGCAAGTTCATAGTGGTCGCCATCGACTACTTTACAAAATGGGCGGAGGCGGAACCCCTAGCGAAGATAACAGACCACAAGGTGAAAGATTTCGTCTGGAAAAACCTGGTCTGTCGCTTCGGGATACCTGAGGCCATTGTCAGCGACAATGGCAAGCAATTCGACAACAGGCTCTTCAACTCCTTCTGCGCAGACCTTCACATAAAACAACCTCACTCCAGCCCGGCACACCCCCAGGCAAATGGACAAGCAGAAGTGATGGTGAGGACAGTCCTGCGCAACCTTAAGACAAGGCTCGAAAGAGCAAAAGGTCTGTGGGTTGATGAGCTTCCAGGAGTATTATGGGCCTACAGGACAACTCCGCGGACTCCTACAGGAGAAACCCCTTTCTCTCTTGCTTTTGGGACTGAGGCGGTAATCCCTGTCGAGATAGGGGTACATTCCCTAAGGGTCCACCAATACGACCCTGCCACCAACGAAGAAGGACTCCGCCTCAACCTCGATTTGATAGAGGAGGCAAGAGAAATGGCTGTGGTCCGTAATGCGGAGTACAAACGACGCATGGCCAAGTACTACAATTCGAGGGTGAAGCCTCGTTCCTTCCAACCAGGAGACCTAGTCTTCAAGAAGGTGATTCTGGCTACGAAGGACTCTCGGGAAGGAAAACTCGGACCAAATTGGGAAGGTCCGTATCTCATAATAGAAGTGGTGAGACCAGGCACCTACAAAATCCAGAACTCTGAAGGAAAGGTCCTATACCCCATCCCTGGAATGCAGAACACTTGAAAGAAGTACTACCAGTGAGGAGGTCCAGGGGGGTAAATTAGGGTTTTTGTTAAAGGACCTAGGTTGCACCTTTTATTTCATTTAATGTTGCAAACAATGGATGGATAAATAAAATTACTTTTATTACCAAAAAGTTGCACAAATCAGGCTGATGCTTTCCTTTACAAAAGTCAAGCTACCTACCCATGAAATCCCTATACACTAATCACCTTTCATCCCCTTCCTCATAATCCTCCTCCTCATCGTCCTCATAATCACCAGAGCTGCTACCACCATCATCAGGCGCCTCCATCGGCACAAAGCCTGATATGTCAATGTCTGGAAAGGCGGCCGAAATCTTCTCTCGAAGCTCCTCGTAGCCATCGATGAAGGCATCCGCGATGCCAATCTGCAGGGTCCCTCTCAGCTTGAGAAGCTCTCTCGGACGCTGTCCTCATCTCTGCCTCTACAACAACTTCCCTGAGCCTCACCTTCTCAAGGGTTCGAGCAAGCTCAGCCTCACGGAGCGAAGCCCTCTCACGGGCCTTCATCAGCTCAGCCTCACTGAGCGAAGCCCTCTTACGGGCCTTCATCAGCTCAGCCTCACTGAGCGAAGCCCTCTCACGGGCCTTCATCAGCTCAGCCTCACTGAGCGAAGCCCTCTCGCGGGACTTCGTAAGCTCAGCCTCGGTGAGCGAAGCCTTCTCGCAGGTCTTCGAAAGCTCATCTTCTACCTCGGCTGCCCTCTTATTGGCTGCTGAAAGCCCGGTCTCAAGCTTGCTTACCCTCTCTCGGGACGCAGCAAGATCGGTTGCGGAAATCCTACCAGCGGCTTCCAGGGCAATAATCTTCTCTTGAGCAGTGGAGAGCTCCAGCCGCATAGCCTCCTTCTCCCGACTCATCTGACCACAAGACTGGGCACGCGACAACAAGCAAATGGATGCTGTGGAAAGCTGAAAAGATAAGAGACGAGAAGTGAGACAGTTATAAAGAAATGAAGGGGTAACAATTAGGAGAAAAATAAATAATGAACTTCACCTGAGTCAGACCCTCTACAAATGAGTCAATGACTCCCTCGGTGCACAAGGCGTTAACCCGAGAGACCTCATGCGCCAGCACATATCTCCCTAGCCTATCCCGCATTTCCCACGAACGACCCCGCCGGGAACCGGTCCGGTGGGTGCCCCTGTAGAAGTACCCGGCTGTGGAGGACATAGCCGAGGGACAGGAAGTGTGGGTGCCCCTGTAGAAGTACCCGGCTGTGGAGGACATAGCCGAGGGACAGGAAGTGTGGCTGAAGAGGAAGGCTGCGAGACAACAGTCTTAGCGGAGGAGATCCCTGCCTGAAGAGATATCTCAGGTAAAACCACTCGAGTAGGAGACACTCGGGGCTCAGTGCGAGAAGCCAATCGAGAGGTTCCTGGTGAGACATCGCCTGTTCTCGCCACCTTTGAAGGAGGGGTTCCCCTATCCGAGAAGCGGGTCGAAAAAGCGGGCTCCAATCATCTCTCTGCACACCTCCGTGCCTATTAAGAGAAGTATTGGCAAGTGAGACATAGAAACAACACCTCAGATAACGTTAAGATTGTGGCCAGAGCAGATTTAACTTACTCTTTCTCTTTGATGACGGTCCTGAAGAAGAGCCCGGAGAAGGTCCACTGGCCTTACGACTTTCTTTGGGAATAAGAGCTCCAAGTCTTTCTCTGGATGATCCCTCACCGCTTGCAGTTTCGCCTCTTGGTCCTTGGAGAGTATGGGAGGATCTGCGGAGTAACGGTGTGCATAGAGGAACAATGTATATATACATTTATATAAGTATGGAGAAGTGAACAGGGAGACGTACCCAGTCTTTTGGCGCCAATCCATCGTGTGGGCACCAAAGCCTGATCTGCGTGTGAAGCCCACTCGCCACCTATGAAGAAGAAGCGAGATTTCCAGCGGTGGACAGTTGGAACGCATCCCTGTAAGAAGCTTACATCCCCTGGAGGTGAGATAATACCATCCCCTATTTGGGCAGGAGACTCCATCAAGTTGTAAGCGGCGTGAAACTCAACTGGAGAGGCATCCTCGCCATTCACCTTCCTCCACAATGCCAGAAAACCCAGCGAAGCCCTCCAGCCGTTGGGCACGAGACGCCCCGGGGTTAGAGAAAATAGTGAAGAATCCGGCAAATGGAAGAAGACATTGGGAATCTCAGCCCGGCCTCGAGCATCTCCTCATAAATGAGGATCTCACCTGAGGAGCTGTCGCAAGCTGGCTCATCTTTTTCAGCGAGACGACACATCACCATGGGCGGAATACGATACGAAGTAATGATCCGAGAGATGTCACCATCTGTCTGAAAGGTGCTGAAGATTGTACTTACTTTGGACCCGTCGTCCTCAACGATGACCTTCCCTTGGTATTTCTTGGGACGAGGACGTAATTTTTCTCTCGCCGCGGAGACCGATGCAAGGTCTCGTGACCCCTGGCCGGATGCGACACCTGAGCGAGAGGTGCTGTGAGCATGCACGCCCATCTTAGGCTCGCCCACCAAGTTGGGGTCGCCCGTCCGTCCTCCACCTAGCAAGCCACCCCCACTGTCTGGGCTCATCGCGGGGGCTGCTCGCCCAAGGGGGCATCGCCGAGCCTCCCTCACCTCGGCTGCTCGCCCAAGGGGGCATTGCCCGAGCCTCCCTCACCTCGGCTGCTCGCCCAAGTGGGCATCGCCGAGCCTCCCTTGCCCTGTCTGCTCGCCCAGGGGGGCCCCACGGTCTCGCCACCCTCACCTCCCTCGCGTCCGCTCGCCCAGGGGTGCACCGCGACGTCGCCCATCGCAGGGGCACGTGCGGCCAGGCGGGCGCCCACCGCGGGCAGCGCCCTCGCCCGCTGCATGCACCCCGACGCCCGGAGCAGGGGCGCCCTCGCCCGCTGCCTGCACACCGACGCCCAGCGCAGGGGCGCCCTCGCCCGCAGCCAGCACCGCTACGCCTGGAGCAGGGGCGCCCTCGCCCGCTGCCTGCACCACCGACGCCCAGCGCAAGGGGCGCCCTCGACCGTAGCCAGCACCGCGACGCCCGGAGCAGGGGCGCCCTCGCCCGCTGCCTGCACACCGAACGCCCAGCGCAGGGCGCCCTCGCCCCGCTGACTGCGCCTCGCTGCTGCTCGCCCAAGGGGGCCCCACGATGCTGCTGCTCGCCCGTAGTGGATTTCCGCTGGGAGAAGCCTCAGGCTGGGCGCCCAGGGGCCAGCCCTTGCCGCCCTCATCGGAACGGGTCGACCGAGGGGCAAGCACGCCAGATCTGACCTCGGGCTGGGCGCCCACATCAGGATTCATTCGGCGATCGCTTGATGCCACTTCCTCAACGCACATCGAAGTCCGGACGACTATTCTGACCTTCGTGTGTCTTGTTGCAGTCTTCTTCTTGGTCTCCTTCGGTGTTCTCTTCTCTCTTGGAGATTTCTTTCTTCTTTGGAAAGAGTCTGGTTTAGGGCATCGAGAGTTTTATAAGAGAAAGAGTCCTTAAAGCATGGGTTTTTTTCAAAAACCAAAAGATGAATCTTAAAGGTCTATGAATTTCAAAATCTGAGCAGAAAGAGGAGTTTGGATTGCTGTGAACTTGTGAAAGAGGCGGATGAGTTGAAAGCCCCACATTCAAAGTTGTTAGAGCGCGGGACTTTGAGGGGCAAATGATGGGTCAAGCCCAATCCGGATAGCGACAATGAGTCAGGTCCGAGTAACCCGGTCCGTCTAGGATCGTGGGTCAGGCCAGAATAGCCCCGTTGAGATCCGGGTTTCGTTTAACGAAGCCTCGTCATCGCAGACTCCAAGTCATCGCGACGAAGTCCTCCCCTAACCTGCATTTACCAAGTCTCGCGGAGAGGATCTCACCTGCCTTCCACCTGGCTCGATCCTCAAGGGCACGTCTGACGCTCCAAAGAGACGTTGAACCGATTGCATCCCCACCTGGTGGGAAAGAGTTATAAATAGAGCCCTCTCATCACTTGAGAGGGGATGGTTTTTTTCCCTACTTTCACATATCTGTAACCCTCGACATTAATCAAAGATTACCATCTTGAAGTGGACGTAGGTCACGCTTGACCGAACCACTATAAATCTCCCCATCTCTCTTCATTTATTGCATAGCATTAATTATCTGACCGGTGGTGTCCGAATCCCTGTTTTTGGCATCATCAAGATTAGTTAGAAAAAATTCTCACTTTTACAGTATAATACTCTCTTTTAGGGGCTCTTCATTTTTTATAGTTGAATTCCATGAGTTACCCTTTCAGTAGGTTTATCACCACGGTTTGTACTCGGAGGTTGTAGGTTCAAAATTATACTACCACACTGGGGCTATAGAGGAGTTTACCTGGTTTTCCTCTGGGTCCGGAGGGATTAGTCCACCATAAAGTATTGTGAACACTCCGATAGCAAAAAAAATAAAAATAAATAATAAAATCCCATGAGATTCTAAGAATAAGTGGCTACAAAGAAGAATCCATGGTAATATCCAAAATGACATATAATTACTCCTGAGTCCCTTCATTAATGAGAACTTTTAAACCTTATGATATCAAGGTCTCAGCTGCATCGGCTATCTTATATCCTTCAGCTTTTATCTCTTTAATCGTCCTTTGGTGGAGCTTATTTGGTCATGAATTTTTATGTATTCTATACAAACAAACACTTTCTTAAGTGAGGAGAGGCCCATTACAAGTTTGATTCTATATAGAACAATAGGGTTTTATGTAATATTCTATTCACATATTTTATATGATCAATCTTATAGTGGGCCCAAGGTATATATTGGAGTAGAATTTGGCTAGAACTCATTCATAGTGAGACATTTATTTTGAGAATATGTTTTACATATCAGATCCACAATATATGGAGCCTTTCAAATTTCTCACAGAACAAGCCTGCGGATCCAGACTTATAAGTATTAGGGAATAATGAGCTCCAAACATGAGAATCCAGGTCTTCAAAGAAAAATTCCCAGCCACAATGCCAATAAGTCTGGTAGCAGGGTCTACTTATCAAATCGAAGCTTTTCAAGATTAACTTCCCTGTAGGCATTGCTTGGTAAACCAGACTCTTAACTGGATTCACATTTTATTACTGAGTTGATATGTATGAAGACATTTGTTCGAGAGGCCTGAATTTCATAGGTGGGCCCACGAGATGAATTTTTACCCTGGTCCATGTAATTCTTTGATCCTTGGCATCAGAGGATTAAAACTCCCAATGTGAGGACGTCTCTTATATATGAATTATGAAAGACATAATGTGGACTCCCTTTTTCTAAGCCCGTGTCACCCCTATATGATCGGTTTCAACCCCCACAAATGCCTTCTAAAATCATGAAATTCAGAGGGAAATAGATGAAGTTAGGATGATCCAGAGGAGTTGAGATTTTGCACATATGTAGGTCTCATCCAGACGTGCCCTGGAGTGGATGTTTCTCGTAAGCCCTCCATGTGGTCTACCTTATGAGTACCACCTTGGGACATGCCAATCAATGGGGAGGTGGGGTATCGAAAGATTTTGATGGAACTATTAGACATGAGTGGTCCATGTGACCACATATCCTAACAATGATAGGGCCCCACACAATAAGTTGAGTTAGATTAGCCTTTCTCTTCAGTTTTCAATTTTAAATATCTAGATTTACTTTAGAAAACCCAATTAATTAATCAGGAACTTGTTGGGAAGATTGATGGAGGGGATTAAGGAAATCTATCAGATTGGATTTCTCTGATGGGAAGAGATCCGTTAAAGGTTTTTACAAAAGGGTGTTTTCGGTCCTCGACTCAGGCATATAGACGAGCATACCATCATTGTCACCCATCTTGGAGTGAGTGAAAGGGAGATTTGATAAAACAATTTTGAACAAGATCGTTGATCACAAAGGTGGGATAAGATAAACCTTATATCTAGTCTGTCTAACTTCAAGATCATGGCACAAGGTATGATTTTAATATTTTTGATTATCTATTGTTTAATGCATAAGTCTAGATTGATACGTTTGATTTAATGTTACAAACCGGCCATTTTAGATCTACATACATGCAGCTTGATTTCATCTCTGTTACATTATCTTAATTCCTTGAACCATGACCCCAAAGTTTAATTATATTTGAAGGCATTCCTATTTTAGTATTTTTCAGTCCAACACTGGCCAATTCAAAAAGAGTACTTCTCCACAATGTCTCTCATGAAAGACTATCTTCACCTGAGCCCTTTGCCTTTGCTTAAAAAATGCTCTGATATTTTATCAAAAAGGCCAATCAAAATAAGAATTTCATCTCCATGTAGTCACTTTCCAACGGCGCCCACAAGTACGTTCTTTAGTGAATGTATTTAATTCGATATGTCCTTTCTTTCAAGTTATAACAAATATGTGTTCCAACTTTTTGGATGCATATGTTTATTGTTATCCAGTTCTTCTACCAAACAGTTTTTTTTTTTTTGTAAAAAAAGATCAATTTGCAGTTCACCATGCCAAGTGTTCTCATGATAAGGTTCTCTAAGTTAGTCCCATGAATTCATCAAAATACTTACCCATAATATATTAATTCTAGTCTATATCTAACCTTTATAAGACATCGCCCCCACCTTAAAATTTATTATTAGTAGATATGGAATTCTACTTTGATTTTCAATTGAATCACATGTTTTTCTCATAATCAATTTGA
The DNA here is from genome assembly GCA_012931725.1 of Litsea cubeba. Classification (NCBI taxonomy): domain Eukaryota; kingdom Viridiplantae; phylum Streptophyta; class Magnoliopsida; order Laurales; family Lauraceae; genus Litsea; species Litsea cubeba. The sequence goes on from CM022948.1 coordinate 57,161,870, forward strand.
TGGTGGGCCTTATTTTTATTGAAGTGAAATCTGGACGTGAGTTTGTATAAGAAAGTATAGTTATGTTCGGTGATTTGGAATTAAGATTTTGGCCCTAGCGACAGAGTTATAGCAAGGACTTGGATGAATTATTTCATTGAGCTCGAAGATTGGATTAGATGAATCGGGAACAGAATCAAATGAACTTATCCTATTGAATTTTCGGACCAAGTTAAGGATTAAATTATAAATTTCAAAATTGAATGTAAATTTGGAAAATCTACTTTATATGCCTATTAACTTAAAGCAGATTTAAGTAGGCATTTGAGTGCTTCATATTGTTTGGAAAAACTTTTATCGATGTCTGATTCGATATCTTTAAGATGTTTTCCAGTTTCTTCAAAAATTAATAAAATATAAAACTTTCAAATAGACATAAAGGTCTAAACTCTAAAGCAATTAGACAGGTTTTAATTTATGATTTTTTTTTTTATAAATCTGCTCTTATAACTTTTGATATATGATAGGTTTTCCTGTACAATTTTTTATCATATCACATATTTGCTTGTCATCATTATCATGATCAAAGCCTTCATGTTAAGGCTGGCTACACAAATGTCGTTTCTTGATTTTGATCAATTCTGATCCAAATTCACTAATAGGTTGCACTTCTTTATATTGATTCTTACTATGTCTATTTCCATCCATGTCTTTTTCGGCCCACTTCTTATTCTATGCCAAAGCCTCAAACAATTTGTATTACGTACTTTTGTTACATGAAAACTTCGTACATATAGCCCTACAAAATGACCAATTTTTTTTAAAAAATTTGAAATAGATATAAAATGATCTAATTGAACCCATTCTATTTCAAGTAAATTAGGTTTGTTATTATTATTATTATTTTGCTTGAAGGTAAATTTATATTGAAAGAAAAAAATGGTGGGCAAATAGCCCCCATTAAAATAAGAGAAAGCAAAAGAGTAAAGATCCTAAACAGAGGAGCTAAGCAAGAGGCACAGACCAAGTAAAAGGCAAACAGAGCAAAACAGAAGGCAAGATTGCAAATCCTAATTGGACTAGGAATTGGGCTAAGATAGGGTGAGCTGGCACTTGGCAGAGGATAATGAGTCAATACTGGCTGGGAGGTAGCCATATGCCTTTCAGGCAAGAAGATAAGCTTGGTTCTTTGCTGGGAGGCTTGTCAATTAGGCCCTAGCACCAGATTCATTTTGTGAAAGAACTTGCTTTCAAAGACTTGACTTGGCCATGATCATGTTAGGATACAAAGCAGATTTCCTCACAGAAATTTTGGCATCATTTCTTTAGGTGACGTCACTTGGTGAGCAGATGAGAGGAAAACAACAACACACTAAACAAATAAACAAGAACACACAATCCAGGGATATCCCCTCACTCATTACGCTTATCCATAAATTATCAACTTGCCATTAAAGCACCCAGAAAACAAGTAACCACCAATTAAGTTTACAGGTGCCGACAGTGGATGAAAATATTAAAATAACATAAAGTTCCTGCCAGAGTTCCAGATCCATGTAGCACACTGCACACTCATGTATGGAGCTTTCACTCAAAAAATCAGATGTTGCATCACTAGAAGTTTCATTAATGAAATTAAAGAGCATCTAGAGGCTTCCTGAAATTGTGGCTTCCAATATGCCCACTTTCATGGGGCAAAACCTAGTTGTGACATGACAGATACACCTGAGGGGTGCATCATGTGGGCCCCACCAGCGTAAATTTTCTGACTTAGAATATTAGGTCAGTCTATTCCTCCAATGCACTCTGTTGTCCATGCTTCTTCCTTCTCTATTGTCCATTTCTTTTGTCCACAATACCCCACAAAAGAGAATACTTTGACAATATTATTATATTTTTGAAAAATATCTTTGGCTGATGAATCCACATTGTTTAGGGCCTGTTTGGATATCTATGTAATAAAATATTAATAGATTTAAATATTGTAAGAATAAAATAATATATAATTGAATAATATAATATTATAATATTATCATATTTTTATTGTTGGGCAATTTTTAAAGAATATTACATATTTTAAATTGAGTTGTTTGGGAGGTGCTATGATTAAAGTAAATTACATTATTAGAATAATTTTTTATTAAATATTTTAGTTTATATGTAATTTACCACATCTTGATAGAAAAGTAGTGTGATAAAGTAAGTTCAACTGCCATATTTTTACTATAAGTTACTTTTCTTTTATCACATAAAACCATAGTAAATTATACAAATAGAAAAAACTACTTTATAACTCTCTTTCTCCCACTTTGCTTTACTACATACTTCATCTCACCTTACTATACCTTATGCACCTTTTATCATGATATAACATCAGTCTTTAGTTTACTTTACCACACCTGTAAACAAGTCACTTTTTATTTACCATATAAAGCTACAATAAAATGTGATAAAGTAAAGTAAAAAAGAAACTACTTTACCATTTCTTTCCATTTTACTTTAACATATATTTTATCCTACCTTTATCGTGCTGTGACATTTACATTTACTTTACTTTACCATATATGTAAAAAAATACATCATGATGGATTTGGTGAACTAAGGTCTTTACTTTACTCTACCACTTTGTAATCATCACTTTGAAAGATTCTTATCTTATAGAAAGTTTTCTATAGGGGGGATAGCTGTAGGAGAAAGCATTGAGCTTTTTGAAAGAAAATAATATTTTCCTTAAATTTTTCTTGGGTTACCAAATGCACGTCAAGATCTTCTTTTTTAGAAAATAAAGATTATAATCTATAAAATATTACTTTCTTATGTTTTCTTGTGCATCCAAACATGCCCTTAGCCCATGTATTTTCCAAATTGTTCACTTATTATATCCATTTTTATAGTTCTTTCCTTATGCCTCATTTGAAACAATGCTGATGTTGGGGTGTGAGCCCAACCCGATTGATCAAACCAATCATAATGGGTCAGTTGTTTGTTTATGTAAATGACTCACATACATAATATTTATGTATAATCATGTTTATTTACATATGTAAATAATTCACATTCATAAATCAGGTGTGAAAGCATAAGTGAGCCCATATTCATAGCTTCATTTTTAAACTTGTTGTCTTAATAAATCATTTCACACCACATGTTGCAAGAGACACTGGTATAGTTTAGCTACATTAAGAACACAAACAGAAAAAAAAAAAATAAAAATAAAAAACATTTATTTTTTAAAAATCTTTGGCCCATAATTCACGATATAAACCATTCATCTTCTCTATTTGAATAAAAATGGTCATGAGTTTAAGTTCCCTTCTTAGTTCTTCATGGATATTGAGAAACTCGCGAAAAGGTCCAAACCATCATATCTAATTTTTTTTCTACCGTGGGACATGAATTCATGATCCAAATTGTCCATCGTATTTATATGACTAAAATTGGTTATAAGTTCAAACTTCTTATCTAAATTCACCATGGGTCTTAAGAGATTTGTGAAAAATCCCAAACAACTAGATTTAATTTTCTAGACTTTAATGGGCCACCAATTCATGATCCAAACCATTCATCGTATTTATATGACTAAATAGGGAAAAAAGGTAAAATCACTTATCTTAATTATTCATGAATTCTCGAGAAATTTATTTTAAAAGTTTACAATTGTTATATCTAATCTTTTGACTTTCGTGGGCCACGAATTATCGATCCCAATAATTCATCTTCATTAGATGATTAAAAATGGCTAACATTCAAGATTCTTATACTTAGTTCTTCATGAATTTTAGAAAATTGCAAAAAAAAAAAAAAAAAAAAAAAACGTTTAAAATTGTTAGATCTGATCTTCGGGCTTTTGTGGGCTACTAATTTATGATCCAACCGGTCATCTGATTTATACACCTAAAAAATGAATAAGAGGTATGATTTCGTATCTTAGTCCTTATCGATATTGAGAGATTTGTGAAAAGTATAAAACATTATATCTAATTTTTGGACTTTTGTAGGCCTCGAATTTATGATCCAGCCGTTCATCTTCTTCCTATGGTTAAACATAGCTAACAAGTGATTTTCTTATCTTAATTCTTTAAGGGTTTTGAGAAATTTGTCAAAAGCATTCATAAAATCGAAATACATCTTGAACTGTTGGATATATTCATGTGAAATTGTGATTTTGACAAACATCAGAATGTGTCTTACTTGTGTATCATTAATTTACAAATTAATATAACACATTTACATACATATATAAACAAACAATCACCATATAGAATTCAGATAGGGACTTCAGGGATCAGGTAGGGCTCCACCTAGATTTTGAAACACTCATGGAATCGGGTGTGGGCTTCATGTATCCATGGTCAGCCTTAAGCCAACAATTACCTCAAGATGCCCGGCATTTCCATTTTCTGTGAGGCCCATCTAGCTGCGTGAGTCTATCAGAGGAGGAGAGGCAATGGAAAGTTCCGAATGTAGTTGGAGTGTGCAGGATATCGGGTTCTTCAAAATAATCCAAAGCCTTAGTTTGTTTTCAAATCTTAATAACTATACAACATGCAAATTTTTGTTGGTAGGTATGACGAAACAGGACAACATCCTGGACCTTTGCAAAACTTTCTCCAAAAGCTTGGAATTGTTGTCCAATACACAATGCCTGGTTCTCCATGGCAGAATGGTATAGCTGAAAGGCAAAATCGTACATATATGAAAATAGTTAGATCCATGATGAGTCATGCTAACTTACCTATATCCTTGTGGATGGATGCTCTACGCACAGCTGTTTATATTTTGAACATGGTTTCCAGTAAGGCAGTTCCAAAAACATCATTTGAACTGTAGAAAGGATGGAAACCTAGTTTAAGACATCTCCAAATTTGGGGTTGTCCAGCTGAGGCTAGAGTCTACAATCCACATGAAAAGAAATTGGACCTTTAAAACGATCAGTGGTTACTTTATAGGTTACCCAGAAAAGTCCAAGGATTTAGGATTTACTGCCCTAACCATAGTACGAGAATTGTTGAAAACCGGTAATGCTAGATTCTTTGAGAATGGCGAAATCAGTGGGAGTAATAAAACTCAAGATGTGATCATTCAGGAAATAAGGGTACCTATCCCTTTACCCTCTATTCCGAAAGATGTTGGAAATCATCCCGTTGTTGAACCATTTAACAATGAGGAAAATCCAATCAATGATCAACAACTCCATCATGAGATTGTCGCCAATGAACCTATGGATGAAGTACCAGAGGAACCAGCATTAAGAAGGTCTCAAAGACAAAGGAGATCAGCTATTTCCGATGATTATATGCTTTACTAAGTAGAATCTGCAGAAGGGACAATTAAAGACCCGGTTTCTTATTCACAAGCCATTAAGGATGTTAATTCTAGTAAATGGATTGATGCCATGACGGATGAATTGAAATCTATGGATGAAAATCAAGTAAGGGAAGTTGTTCAATTGCCTCCAGGACACAAACCAGTTAGCTGTAAATGGGTCTTCAAGCCCAAACGCGACTGCAAAGGCAATATTGAACGATATAAAGCCAGACTTGTTGCCAAAGGTTTTAATCAGAAAAAAGGCATTGATTATACTGAGATCTTTTCCCCTGTGTCCAGGAAGGATTCTTTTAGAATTATCATGGCATTAGTAGCTCACTATGACCTTGAGTTACATCAAATGGATGTGAAAACTGCATTTCTTAATGGAGACTTAGAAGAAGAAGTCTACATGCGTCAACCTGAAGGCTTCATAATTGAAGGTCAGGAAGACACGGTCGTACAAACTTAAGAAAATCAATATATGGACTGAAACATACCGAAGCTCAAGTAAAATGACCAAATGGGTGTTTGGGTGAGTTCGAGTCCTCCTTATGCTTAAAATAGACAGTTATATTTTAATTTAACGAAAATATAAACAATAACACCCCCGGGCTGTAGCCTAGGGCCTGTTTGGAATTGTTCCTATGGTGTTCGGTGTTCTTTGGTCTTGTGCTCAGATTAGGTTTGGCTAACATCAAGTTATGCTGAAGTCATGATGTGCAGAACTTTGTTTGGTAACATTTTGTTAAATTTTTCTATCAAGATATGATGTTTCATACACTCATACTCGTTTGGTGACCATCAAGTTCCTCCTTTAGCGAATGTTTCGCCTACCACCTGATCATAGCTAACGAACCTTACATCAATAGATGGTTCTAACTTCTAACCACACGCACACATATGAAAAGAAAAGAAAAGAAAAAGTATTAGTTGCATCTGAGACATCTCATTGGACCCACTCCCACCCTTGATCCCAGCCATCCAGTTTTAAACTTTGAAAGATACGAAACTATCTTTTTAGCTCTAGTATGTTCATTCCTACTGTGGATTCAAAGACCACCACAACAGGATGGCTCACAGGGCTGTCCCAAACAAACACCATCGTACAAGGGCTTCAATAAGAAAAGTGACACCATTTGTAAATGGGTTGTTAGCAACCTTGAAACAATGAAAAACCCTGCTTGAATCATCAACACCCAACTTCCGTATCTTCTCCGCCGACCACCACACTTCTTTGTTTCAAAAGCCACGCCAATGAAATTTTTTCCAATAATATCATGTGGCGCGCGCTGAGTTGTTTTTATTAAAATTTTCATTAGCTAATCATTCCTCCCAAAACTTTGAGGCATTAGTAAAGGCAGCGAAAATACTTTTCAATATTTCTCTTTCGTGGAGCCCACTCTTTAAGACTCCCCTTTAGGTGAAACCCGGCCGGCGCACTTTTTGGCGACACACATTTTTTTTTATTTTATTGTCAAGTCGTTCCTCCTGTTATTCGAACTCACGACCGGGTCAGTTCGGATATCATATTAAATTTCATTAGCTAAACATTGCTACCAAAACCTCGAGGCATTTAGTAGAGGCAGCGGAACTACTTTTCAATATTCCCCCTCAGGTGGAGCCCACTCAATAGTTTTTTTTTTTTTTAAATATGAAATCATTCTTTAGCTTGTTCCACCAAGCCACAATCTCAGGGATCGTTCCAAAGAATCCAACTTAAAAACAAGCAATAACAAGTACCAAACACAAATTTGGAAACCATTTTCTCCTATGATCAACCCAAATATTATGGCTAAGGCCTGTTAGGATTTTTAGTTGGCAATCCATTGATTTCGGACAAAACTCGAGTCCAAATTGAGTTGTAATTTTATATTTTTAGATATGGATTATTGTGGTGCTTCGCCTTGAAGACTGAAGGAAGAAAAACGAAGCCATCAGAAGGAACAGTTGGGTTGACAAGCCCTGAACCAAAAGCCTGGTTCGCTCGAATGAACGAGTTCCCTCGCTGGAGCGAGCTCAGTGACTTTGTCAAGTGTCAGACAATAGGGAACCTTGCTCGAGCGAGCAGATTCTTTGCTACAGCGACCATCGTGGAATATCTGCACAAATTGGACTTTCATTCATATTTTCTCTTAACCTGCCTGTTTGAGTCCTAATTACTTCGAAAAACCCTAAGCACAGCCCTAAGCATATTTAAAGGACTATATTGCTAACTTTGAACTAACCACTCTCCTATCCTAAGATTGGGAATTCTTTGAGAGATTTTTTAGATTTCTATAGCAAAGGTATTTGGGTTGATTTTTTCAAGAAGTGGGTTTCTTCTATTCTCCATTGCTGATTGCAGTACTTTGAAAAGCATTACAGTGTGGTTGGTTCAAGCACAGTGAAAGTGAACAGCGGGTCGTCAGGAAGACCATCACATCCTTAGGTTGAGTTGCAACTAGAAAATGATCTGTGAGTCATTTTAACTTTCTTTACATAGTGATTGGTTTTTGTTGGTCTCAGTGATCTCACCCGTGGTTTTTTTCCGTGTAAGGTTTTCCACGTAAAAAATCATGTGCTTCATGTTTTGCTTTTGTAGTTGATTGATTTGATGCTTGGTCAGGTTAATCATCTAGATTAATTAATTGGAATTGAAATCCATAACAGAATATGATCTGGGACCTTTGCCTGCGTTAAGGCTTAAACCCGACCTTTCATGTGGTATCTGAGCATTTGGATATCACACGAACTTTCTATTGATATCAGAGCGGGATGCGCCAAATTACCATGTGATTACTTCTAATCTCCCTTAGAAGGCACGTCAACCATCAAGCCCCCTTTGCTTGATGGTAGCAATTACACTTACTTGAAAAGTAAGAATGATTGCTTTTTTGTAATCAATTGATGATGATGTTTGGAACTGCGTTAAGGAAGGTTACTCTAGACCCACTATGTTACAATAGGAAAGCCCTTCCCAACCTAAGGCACATTTGTCACGACGCCAGACTGGGGACTGCGGCGTGGCGAGCCAGAAAATTTCGCCTACTCACGTTGTTCCCACAGGTTTCCATGTTGAGGGTTTTAACGATCCGATGCCTCACAAATCAATACTATAAATAATTTTGCGGAATCTTGTAGCAAACACACGTACATCTAACTGAAGCAATTAGAAATATATTTGAAGACTCATGTTAGAGTGAGTACACTACTACAGAACTGAAGTTTACCGACGCAGTCAACGTGTCGGTAAACTTAAAAGGCGTGGTAAATAAATTTACCGACGCTAATTGTGGCGTAGGAAAAACAACGTAGGTAAATATACTTGCCGACGCGTTGAGTGCGTCGGCAAGTCTAAATTAAAATTACTGAAGCCACGGGCCTCGGTAACCTTTCAAAAATAGCACGCACCCACGGCTAGTGTCAGGGTGTTTTTGTTTAAAGTTACCGACGCCAATGGCGTTGATAACTTCATAGTTAATTTTTTTAAAAAAAAACCACGTCTCCAATAAACTGATTGGAACCGTTTTATTATTATATTAAATTAAATCTTAATTTAGTTTTTTTTAGTCATTTTAATTTAGTTTTAAATATCTAGTCATTATTATTTTAAATAAATAGAATTAATATTACAAACCAAATATATCAGAATCAAATATTATCAAACATATTACAAAGCAAATATATTAGATTCAAACACTAAAATACAAAAATAGAGGTCTAAAGATAAAACCATAAACATCAAGTTAAAAGTCTAAAATATAGTAGTCTAATGAGGGTTTCTTGGCATCTCTGGATAATAAACATCATCATCATTATTATCACTTCGCGAAGGGCCCGGAGGGTATTGTGGCGGCGGAGGTGGAGGAAATAGAGTACTTGGATCAAGTTGATTAAATTGTCCAGGGAATTGCATGTTAAGTTGAGCGGTTAGTTGTTGGATGTAGGCCATACATGATGCAAGTTGGTTCCGATAGGTGTTAACTTCATTATTATATGTGTTAACTTGGGCCTCATACATTGCAACTTTGTTCTTAAGCTCCTAGACCTCGGCAATCTCTAGTTGTCCCCCACTAGAACTGGACGATCATTTCATAATTCTTCCTCTCCCTTTGATGTATATATCTCGGACGAGGCTTGCGAACCTTTTGAACTATCTCTTTTTCAGTGAGAAGTTGCTAACTTTGACCAATAGACTCCATATCAGAGTTCTGAGATTGTGAATCCCTAAGCACCAACATATCATTATGCAAAAAATATATATATATATAGTTATATAAAATGTATATAGAATTTATTTAAATTGTTAAAAAAACGTTTATATAAGAATTGCAATTAATTACTATACTCACGTAGTCCTGCTCGGCTTGGGGGTCACACCAACGTGCTGTCTGGTGGTTCGTGCACATGAGTCTGTGAAACTCAATGGTCGTGTGTATACATTACCACAATCACGACATGGACATCTAATATCCCCTAAAGAATTAACAGAATTCCAAGCTCTCTGGATAAATTCTCGAACCCCGACTATGTACTCGGGACATAATCGATTAGACAATGATGTCCAACTCTTATCTATAATCATCTCTAACCAACTGAAATAACAAAAATTTTATTTTTAATTAATTGTTTATTTAAACAAATATTTCACAACTTATTTTTCATAATTACTTATTTTAGTATTTGTCATCTACGTATACCAAAATCATATCATATTACTAACACTTAAAAAAATTCTATATAAATCAATTTACATAACTTTCTAATCATAAATAAAATCCAAACTATTTCTACCAACAATACTACACATACTACATATATCTCAAAAAGATATTAACATTCTCATTAATTCATATTTTCAAAAAATAAATAACATAGTTTAACAATCTCATATCACATCCATATAAAAAAAGCCTAGACATAAAATCACATAACAAAATTTTTATAAAATATCCATATAAATTATCAAACTACATTCAGATAATAATAATTTTATAATCATATCTATTCTAAGATTTATAAAACAAAACCTATAAAAACATATTACTAAACTAATTATCATATCAATAATAAAAAAATAAAAATTACATACTGATTATAAGATATAACAAGAGCTAGTATGGGAGGGGAATGGCAGCAGCAGTGGACGCCGGAAGCAGTGGTGGTCACCGGTAATGAGCGGATGCTGACAAACATTTAAACAAAACAAGAGAAAAATTATTTGAAGAAAAAAAAATAAAACTGATAATATAATTATTTCATATCTTAGAAAGAGGGGATAAGATCGGTTAGATGTGAGAGGTTAGATGGGAGGAAGAGAGAAAGATGCAGAGAGAAGAGGGGGAGGCGGAGTTGCAAAGAGTGGTGAGGATGGAGGAGGAGGGGAAGGTTGAGGGTAAATAATTAACTTGCCGATGCCGTATGTGTCGGTAAATTTCTTTCTAGAAATTCCCGGCGCTCATGACGTCGGTAAGTTTTTGGGTCAAACTTCCCGACGCTCACAACGTTGGTAAGTTTTTGGGTCAAACGCGGCGAACTAAAATTGCAGCGGGAAGGATCTGGTGCCTAAAACTTCCCGACGCCGTGTGCATAGGGAAATTAATTATCAAAACTTACCGAACGCCATTAGCATCGGGAAGTTGTACAACACACATTCCAAACTGCGCTACAAAATTTACCGACGCTATCTTTTGGTGATAGCGTCGGTAAAATCAGAAGTTAACAACGTTTATGTGGCGTCGGTAAGTGTTGCGTAGTCTATCTCAACGTTTCTTGTAGTGGTAATATATCAAAGCATACCCATGTATTAGTTTAACCTTTACGCACAAAAGAAAGTGAGTTTAATATTTACAGTCCCAAAAGTAAAGCCAATAAAGGCTGCGTAGCTCATGATCCAACCCGATGTTTAGATGATAACTTAGAAACAAACTTCTACAAAGACATATTATTAGACAGAGGAGGAAATGAATTAGCTCACAAGTCTCATTGATGCAAAAATGTCCAAGGAGGAGAGGGGTAATTGGTCTAGTACTTTGAGAGAAGTTTTCTATGTCGTACTCTGCCATATTGTGCAAAACTGGTGCTAATGATGGTTATATATCCACTGTAGCATAAATCATTCTCTTTTTATATTGTAAGCAGGTAAAGAGGTGGAAAATGCAATTTGCTCTTGGTTTGGAGTGAGCATTTGTGAGTATTCTGTCACTAGTCTGTCATAGAGTTAGTGCTTGGGTGGTCCCAATATCCATGTTGGAATGAGATGATAAATTATTGTCACAATGCCCATCTGATTATTCAGATGATCCGGCTGCAGCAATCTATATAATATGGCAGCTCACTGTTTGAATCCTTGGATATTTTAGACCCTTGGATTTATGTACATAAATCCAGGGATTGAGATTAAGAGATATATCACCTCTCTCCAATCTCTATCCACTATAGCCTCTCTCCACTTCCCTTTTTGGAACTGCTATCTCTAACTGATTTTAGAACTGCTCTCTCTCTAATCTCCTAATCCAAATACACAGAATAGGAAAAAAAAGACTCAAACCAGAGGAGGAGACAGAAAGAGAGATATAGAATGGGGAAGAGAAGATAAGGAGATCCCACCATTTGAATAGCAACGATTCCATTAAGATGAGGTGTCAATATCTCTCTCACAACTTCATTTTACTTTCATTTTTTTCGATTCTGTTTCACGATCTTTGATGGAATCACTGTTTTGCCCACCTTACTTTTGAGAAATTCTTCTTCTTCTCCTTCTACTTATAAGAAACAGATCCGGCGCACCCCCCCCCCCGCCCGGCCCACAGAGTTGTTTGGATTAAAAACAAAATTAAAACCTTGGGCATCAGGTGATGGTAGGTCCCACATGGATGACTAGATCTCATCATCTGGTCTGTTCATCGAGCCAGACATGGTAGGGCGACCTTAGATATGTAGACCCATGAGAGCTGGGCCCCGTTTGTTCCACTATCCAGCAACCAAAAGGGGCTGACGGGCTTGAGAATGAAAAGGGGTTTTTCCATTTTTTTTCTTTTTGTGACTGTGGGGCCATGTGGGCCATTGATTTCAGATCTGACCATATATCTTGAGAAAGGGGCCCGGCCGACTTTATTGGTGGGTCTGATCTGGGTTGTGATCAGTGGAGACCAATTTTTTTTAAGTAATTTTTATCGCCCAGGTGATGAGGTCTTGGTTGCAGGCATTCTGTTACAAAACGTCTGCTGTGATGGCAAGATGGGAACGAGGAGAAGCTTTCCGGAGGTCTGAGGGAGTATTGAAAGTGTAGACCAGTTGACCTCTGCACCTTTTCTCTAATGTGGGAATCAACAAAGAATATGTGATCACTATTCAATAGAAATAAAAAAGATGGCATCATGATAACAAATGGGTCTAATAGGTATCATGTGGAGGGTCCCACTATCTATGTGATCCATCATTTGCAGAATATTAGTCCAGGTGATCCCAACCTAAATTAGGCCAGACCTACCTTGAAAGCATGTGGCATCCATAAAACATTATGACGCGCTGAGTTAAAATAAAAAAATAAAAAAAAATTACGGATTTTGAAACTCTACATTAAGAAGAAATATGTATCATCCTACGCACCCACGTACAACAGCCTGCGGCCCCCTTCACCAGCACAAACGCCATCTTCTCCATCTCCTTCTTTCTCCCTCATTCTTTTTCTTTATTCTTTTCTTTTCTTTTCTTTCTCCTTCCTCTCCTTTCTTCTTCCCTGTCAGTACTTTACCTCCCTGCCTGCACATTGTCACCACCATCACTGCACTCTCCCTGCACACCCAACACCAGTGCACCCAACACCCGTGCACCAGCACCTCCCTCATCCATCCAGCAAATTGTAATTTTGAAATATATATTTAAATATTCTTATTTTGTATATACGTGGTGCGTCGTGCCTTTAGGCATGGGTAATGTACGAGTGTTATTATAAGCTGAGTTTCAATGTGAGTGCTGATGGGAACCCAGGTTTGAATTTAGAGGTGTAAATCTGGGCAGGCGGCCCAAGCCCAGCACTGGCCCGGCACGGAAAAAACCGTGCCCGGGCCATTGTCTTGGTCAACGGATCGGCCCGGCCCAACGGTCTGATTTTAAAGTATAATCTATTTTTGAATGTATCATAGGCTTTTAAAGTTGTAATTTTTTAGTTTTTTAATTTGTCATAAGGTTAGAATTTCATTATATATTGATCCAAGTTCAAACTTGTAGGTTTTTTGAACTTTTGTAACTTAAATTTCAAGGAAATAATTTATTTGATGTAGCCTGTAGCCTAGGGCCTGTTTGGAATTGTTCCTATTGGTGTTCTTGTGCTCAGATCAAGTTTTGCTGACATCAGAAGTTATGCTATGCAGCACTGGTTTGGTAACATTTTGTAAAAATTATCCTAACAAGAATATGGTGTGTCATACTCGTTTGGTGACCATCAAGTTCCTCTTTTAGCCAATGTTTCGCCTACCACATGATCATAGCTAACGGAAAATAAAAGAAAAGAAAACCTAAAAGTATCAGGTGCTGTGATAAAATTAAAGACTTATGCTAAGAAAGAAATATTGAATCAAAATGATTTGTTACTTGATATGAAGAACACAAAGATAGAATGCTTGATTGAAGTCGAATATAAAAACTGAGTTACAGACACTCTACTTATACTACTGAGATATGCAACTGTAGATAGTACTGGCATGAATATCTCCTGATTACTAGGTCACTACTAACAACCTATGAGTCACTACTAACAACCTATGACTGATTCAGAATCCTAAAATTACTCTAGACCTTGTCAACTAATAAGACTTATTCAATCTGAAGAGAACAGAACACATGACTAGGATGCACTAATTTGTAACACTCCCCCTTAGTGCAGACTGGCGATCAGTGAGACCAATAGCGCTGCGAAACTTCTCAAACTTAGCTGTTGAAAGAGCTTTGGTGAACACATCTGCAATCTGATCATTTGTTCCTATTTTCTGCAAAACGATCTCTTGATTCAACACTTTCTCACGAACAAAGTGATGATGAATCTCTATGTGTTTTGTACGGGCGTGAAACACAGGGTTACCAGCTAACCTTATTGTGCTTTCGTTGTCACAACAAATAGGAACCGGATTGTTCAAGGTAAAACCAATATCTTGAAGTACACGCTTGAGCCAAATGCATTCCTGAGTAGCCATAGTTGCTGCCACATATTCAGCTTCTGTGCTGGATAGAGACACAGTTTGTTGCTTCTTACCACACCAAGAGACTGCAGCGGAACCAGTATGGAAGCAATAGCCTGTTGTCGAACATCGAGTAATGACATCTCCAGCCCAATCAGCGTCAGAAAAACCTTGTAAAGAACAACTTACATTTGGTTTGTAGAGAAGTCCAAACTGCAAAGTACCTTTCACATAGCGAAGAATTCGCTTTGCTGCTATCAAATGACCAACACATGGGTTGTCCATAAACTGCGAAACAACCCCAACAGAATACGCCAAGTCAGGTCGTGTAATAGTTAGGTAGAAGAGACTACCCACAAGTTGACGGTACTTTGTGGCATCATCCAGGAGTTCGCCTTCAATTTTCTGTAGCTTGAGTTGTGGTTCCATTGGAGTAGAGATTGGTGTCGAATCTGCGATGCCAAGGCGGTTCAACAGACCTGTAGCATAAGAACCTTGAGAGACAAGGTACCCATTTGTTTTCAGAATTTCTAATTTAAGGAAAGAGTGAGCTTCCCCCAGATTTGTCATTTCAAAGCGTTTAGACAACTCATCTCGGAGACAGGGAATTTCAGCATCATTATCACCAGTGATAATCATATCATCGACATAAAGAAGAAGTATTGTTGACATGGATGAAGTAACCTTGACAAATAAGCTTGGATCTGAACTAGAAGAACTAAAACCACAAAATGAAAGGTATTGTGCAATTTGACCATACCAGGCACGTGGAGCTTGCTTGAGGCCATATAATGCCTTTTTGAGTCGACACACATGATTAGGGAATTCACGTGAGATAAATCCCTGCGGCTGCTCCATAAAAATCGCACGATCCAACTCACCATAAAGAAAGGTGTTCTTCACGTCAAGTTGCCAGAGATTCCATCGTTTGCTTGCAGCCAATGAAATAATAGTTCGAAGAGTCACCATCTTCGCAACCGGGCTGAATGTTTCCTCATAGTCCAGGCCATATTGCTGAGAAAACCCGCAAGCAACCAGCCTTGCTTTGTATCTGTCAACAGTCCCATCGACCTTCTTCTTTAACTTGTATATCCACTTACATGTTACTAACTCAGTATCCTGTGGCTTTGGTACTAATTCCCATGTGTCATTGGTATGCAGAGCCTCAATTTCTTCACGCATAGCAGCTTCCCATTCAGTTTTTCCTTTAGCGTCTCTATAGCATTGAGGTGCATCAATACAGGACAATCCCATGAGAAAACAAGTTGTCTCACTAGCATAATTGACTTGAACTTCATAATCAGCGAAATAATCAGGTTGGCGCCTTTCCCTTGTGGACCTGCGAGTACCATTTACATCTTGCTCATGCTGAATTTGTGTTGCAGAAGATGAACTACTGCTCCCCCTTTCTCCAGAGGCATTACCACTCGAGAATGGCTCCAGAAGTACCTGATCACTCCTCTCATTGTTGGCATAATATGATGACACCTCGTCAAAGACAACATCACGAGAGATAATATACTAGTGTATTTCAGGATCCATACACCTCCAACCTTTTCGTTGAGAATCATAGCCAACAAAAACGCACTTTCGAGCCTTTGGGTCAAGCTTGGTGCGACTGCCCTTAGGTACATGAACATAACAGAGCGAACCAAATACCCGAAAATAACTCACATTCGGCTTCGTGCTATAAACAACTTGAAAGGGAGAGGCTTCTGTACCTGGCCATGAAGGCAACCGATTGATAACGTGGCAGGCACGCTGCATAGCTTCAGCCCACAACTCCCTTGGAAGGTGCTTATCATGCAACCAAGATAGACATACTGCAGCGAGATGTGCCAATTTTCGTTCAGCTACTCCGTTTTGCTGTGGTGTATCAGGACATGTCATTTGCCGCTGGATGCCGTGTTCCTCACAATATGTGAAAAACGCGTCAGACATGTATTCACCTCCATTGTCAGTGCGAAGGCACTTTATATTCAACCCAAACTCCTTCTCTACGTGTTCCTTGAAATGAATGAATGTAAAGAGTGCTTCACTTTTGTGGTTTAGAAAATACACCCAAGTGAAGCGAGAGAAATCATCGACGAGAATCATCATGTATGTAAAGCCACTGTAGCTGGGTGTTTTTGTTGGTCCCATTAAATCCGAATGGACCAACTGAAAGAGAGTAGAAGCTCGATTAATAGACCAGGGAAAAGGAAGCCGATGAGATTTGCCATATTGACAACCTGAACATACCACATCTGTACTGATATTCTTGATGAAAGGAACGCCATCAAGGAGATTCTTTGTAGAAATCTGTTGAAGCAACTGATAGCCAATGTGGCCGAGGCGAGCATGCCAAATATACGAGCTAGTATTCTGGCTTGTTTTGCGAACATATGCTTCACTTGCAGACAACACATATAATGAGTTTTTCCGCTTCCCAGTGAACAAAACATCAGCGTCAACATGCTTCACGTGGTCGAGAATTTGGACATCATCCAGACCAAATAATACATACTTCCCAGAATCAGTTAGCTGCGACACAGAGGCAAGATTCTTCTTTAAACCTGGAACATGGTACACATTTCTGAGAGCCACACCTGCACTATTTGAGCTATTAGCATGAACATTGAACTGACCTTCTTTCATTACAGAATGTAATGAATTATCCGCAGTCACAATAATTCGATTCCCATTGTGAGGACGAACATCTGACAGTAAGGTATCATTTCCGGTGGCATGATGTGAACAGCCTGAATCAACTATCCATTCCTGCTTGTAATCAATGCAATCAATAGATTTTATACTTGCATCGGTATTGTGCACAGCCGAAGCTATATTTTCTTGCCCATTAAGAACTTCAATAGAGAAACACTGCCCCCAGTTTGGCTCATCAGCAACTTTGGAATCAATCGACAACATTAGCATCTTCAGCATCAAGTTTCACCTGACAATTCTTCTTTATATGGCCTGGTTTTGCCACACCTAGTACAGATCACCTTCACTCGACACTCGCGTTTGAGGTGTCCTTCCTTGCCACATCTATAACAATACATGGGACGTCCTTTCATCTCCCCCTCTGGCCTGAATTGATTGCCACTGCCTGAAGCATGCTTAGAAGGAAAACAATTGTTTCCTTGGTCTTGGGTATACAAAACGTCGCCTCCTTGAGAATGATTTCTGATGGACATTTGCTTCACCAAGGCTTCCTGATTTGAAAGCAAATTTTCCAGCTCAATGATCGAGGGCTGAACTGGCCACCCTTGTACCGAAGAAATGAATGGCATAAATTCCTTTCGCATTCCACGGATAAGGTAACGGCGCAAGCGCCCATCACTAATTGGTTCATCCGTATCCAATGCTGAAACTTCAAAACACAAATGTTTAACTTTCAAAAAATACTCTGAGATTGAAAGATTACCTTGAACCAACCCAGCCAATTCGTTTTCTAGAAACTGTAGTCGCATCGTATTCTTTTGGGTGAATAACCGGTCAAGCGTCTCCCACACTTGCTTTGGTGAAGCTACATCCCGAACATGCTCGATATACTCCTTGCTAATCGAGGTTCGCAAGGCAAATAAAGCTTTGCCACTTTTGATGTTCCACTTCCGCCGCAACTCAACATTTTGCGGAGTGTCCTCTGGAATTACCATATCAGCACCAGAGACAAGCTCCCACAAGTCTTGCCCTTGCAGGTAGGCTTCCATACAAAGCTTCCAGTAGTTGTAATTGTTACTAACCAGCTTCTCGATAGCAGATGTAGCAGTAACATTGTTACCATTCATCTTGAATATGAATAAATGACTTCACAACTATTCAAGTAATAAACACACACACCTTCTTAGCAACCTGTGCTCTGATACCATGTGATAAAATTAAAGACTTATGCTAAGAAAGAAATATTGAATCAAAATGATTTGTTACTTGATATGAAGAACACAAAGATAGAATGCTTGATTGAAGTCGAATATAAAAACTGAGTTACAGACACTCTACTTATACTACTGAGATATGCAACTGTAGATAGTACTGGCATGAATATCTCCTGATTACTAGGTCACTACTAACAACCTATGAGTCACTACTAACAACCTATGACTGATTCAGAATCCTAAAATTACTCTAGACCTTGTCAACTAATAAGACTTATTCAATCTGAAGAGAACAGAACACATGACTAGGATGCACTAATTTGTAACAGGTGCATCTTAGACATCTCATTGGCCCACTCCCAGCCTTGATCCCAGCCATCCAAGTCTAAACATTGAAAGATACGAACTATCTTTTAGCTCTAGTATGTTCATAACCTACTGTGTCTGTGTATTCAAAGACCACCACAGCAGTGATGGCTCACATCGCTGTCCCACCGACACCATCGTACAAGGACCTCAATAAAACACATTGACACCATTTGTAAATGGTGTAACAACCTTGAAACAATGAAAAGCCCTGCTTGAATCACGTACACCCAACTTCCATATCTTCTCTGCCAACCACCATGCTTCTTTGTTTCAAAGCCCAAGCCAATGAGATTTTTTCCAAAATATCATGTGTCGCTAAGTTGTTTGTTTTTTTTTTTTAATATGAAATCGTTCCTTAGATCATGTTCCACCAAGCCACAATCTCAGGGGTCGTTCCAAAGAATCCAACTTAAAAACAAGCAATAACAAATACCAAACACAATTTTGGAAACCATTTTCTCCCATGACTAACCCAAATATTTGTTGGGAGTAGGTGGGCCTCGTGGATAGATATTCAAAACTTCTTAACCCCTTGATGCGGTGATCAAATATCCATAAGACCAAGAACTCAAGCCCAAGATCTAAAACCCTAATCTCATTCATTAAGATCAAACATCCATAAAGAAAATAGATAAATAAACAACAAGCATAACTAGATCTACTAATTCAAATAGATAATAGATCTATACCTTTGGAGCTTGGTTGTGCTCTAATTGAGAATTTGATATCTATGAAAACTCATTTCGCAAACCTTTGATCTTTATTGCCTTTGTGTTCTTCCACGCCATGACCCTCTTAGAGAACTTTAAAAGGAGAATGATGGGATCTCCAAGTAGAAGAAAACCATAAATCTCTAGTAGGAAACCAGATGAGAGAGAGGAAGAAAAGAGAGTAACTTAAGATATTATTGTTGTTTGTAAAGATCTCTAACTCTCACCTTTTATTTATTGTTTACGGCACACCTCCTCTTAGACCAAGATTAAAAGTTTCACTTCTATTCTTAGTAAGTATCATACTCTTCCTTTCCTTAAGAGTTCTAATGCTCCAACTACGAATCTGGACCCCACATCTCATGTGAATTCCGGACCCACAGTTAACTGTAAATAAGTCCACTAATTAAATGCAATTACACTCCAGTCTTAGGAATAATTACAAGAAGACCCTAAACTTCCTAATTACTACAAGTAGGCCCCTCCATCAATCATATCCATGGATCTATTGGAATAAATCTGTCCAACCAAATTGGATCTATCTCTTATTACCCTTGTGACCCAATTAATCATCGTAATCATCAGTACCATCCAATTAAATCTTAATTGAGAGGGGTGCGCACTCACTAATGATAAAATCCATTAATTGGCACCAGGGGATATTTGTGAGGATAGATTCCATCTTGAGGATTGTATTTTCCCACAACCCCACTACCACATACCCAAGACATCAAGATGTTGACCTACAATTGTCCTTACTCATTGATGACTCAAAGTAATTATATAATAGAAACTTGAGTCCAATAATCTCTCGGGATTAAGATCCTATTACTAGGCAATTATGAGAGTAGTCCTTTTGTTAAAGACAGATTTGTATAAGGTGCTACTCATGGTCATTCAGTACATCCAATGTACCAGCACAATGATCCAGAGTCTTACACTCTAATGATCGAGATATATCACACTATCTCATAGTGATCACAGTGTTGTAACCTTATCAGATGAGATGCCCAATTTCATCACTTTCATCACTGACTGTGAATCAATTTAAGTATAAGATTTGTGATCTATCTGTATGTGCATCTCATCCAAACACATGGATCATATCTAATATACTTGTGGGCTCCGGTTCATCTCATGAACCATCATGTCATTTTGTATTGGTCATGTGCAAAACATAAAATAAAATATCATTCATCTCATGAATAAAGCATGAATATAAATTAGTTAATGAAACAAATCAATTTATTCAGATCATCCACTAACAATATTATGGTCAAGTACTGTTAGGATTTTTAGTTGGCAATCCATGAGTTTCGAACAAAACTCGAGTCCAAATTGAGTTGTGTTTTTATATTTTTAGATATGGACTGTTGTGGTGCTTCACTTTGAAGACTTAAGGAAGAAAAACGAAGTAGTCAGTTGGAATAGTCGCATGGACAAGCCCTGAATCAGAAGCCTTGTTTGCTCGAGTGAAGAGGTCCCCTCGCTCGAGCGAGCTAAGAGTCCTTGTTGAGTTTCAGATAGCAAGGTCCCTTGCTCGAGCGAGCAAATCCTTCGCTCGAGCAACCATCGTGGAATACTCCTGTGTGAATTGTGTGAGGCCCCACCTCTTGTGGACCCTTACTTATATTTGATTTGTATTAGTTATAGTATTTAATATCTATTTGTACTAATTAATAAGGGTTAGTAAGGGTAGTTTATATCTTTTTTAGGTTTTGGGCTCATTTTCTAGGAATTAGTCTCTTTTTGTGATTTATAAAAACATTAGGATTATAGATGGACTTTAGGTAGTTTGTTAGTTAGTTGGAGGCCCTTATAAGCAATTAGGAAGAATATGAGGGGTTTCCATATGAGAATTTACAAAATAACTTGAAATCCTCAAAGAGCCCATGTACTAATCCAAATCTTTTAACTAAATAAGAAGGGTCATTTAGACAATTCACCCTAACACAAATCTATAAAAGAACCCCACTACCTTCCGCAACATTTTCTATCTCTCATTTTCCTCTCATCTCTCTCATTTCTGTCCAAGAATTCCCTCTCTTTCTCTCTCTATCTATATAAAAAGACCTGGATCTAGGGTTCCTACATCAAGGAAGAAGATTCCCTACAAGCTACAACTCTCTATAATCAAGGGCTTGTCTCTCATCTCCTAGATCTCTCCTTTCTGTACACAACAAGGTTAGTACCTTCCCATAGCTTAATTCCATTGAATCTTCCCCTCTCTCTAGAATTCCATCTCCTAAAAGCATTTCTCTACAGGGATTGGGTGTAGGTAGCCTAGATCTCTTTAGATCTAAGATTTTAGGTACTGTTTTGGGAGAGGAAAGCCATTAGATCTTGGAATTGGTGATTTGAAGCTTGGACCTTGAAGATCAAGCCAAAATACCATTTGTCTTGGATAAAGGCAAGTACAATATATCTATTTAGCATAGCATGCATGATTTCCCCATTGAATTCTATAATCCAATTCATATGCATGTGTTGATTGTTAGATCTCTTCCTTTAAGCCTTATGTTATGAATTTTTGGCCATTGATGGGTGGGATCTCCCATTTGGTAGATCAATGGCCCAATGGATGATGGGTTTGTGATGTATGGATGGGGTTTAATGTCCAGTGTTGGTTTTATGATGATGGGAGACAAATTGGAGGAGAATTGGATGAGAACTGATGAATGGAAGAAAGTTGCAGAAATATGAAAAATAGGGTTTTCGCGTCTGCCCGGTCGATCGGCCCTGGCCCAGGTCGACTGGGCACACTACAGAAGCCAAATAACTGAGACTTAGCCTGCAATCTGCCTATACAGATACAGTGCAGCCGGTCGACTTGGGTGGCCGCTCGGTTGACGGGGTGAACTGAAGTGATTTCTCATATATGCAAGCCAAGTCCAAGCTTCTTAGTGTGGCAAGTCAACTGGCCCTGTCTTAGGTCGACCGACCACACTATAGATATATAGTGAATTTCAAGATTTGGTTTCTTTTGAGAATAGTGATATGGGGGGCCCATTGACCTTCCATGTGGCCCTTCGGTAATGTGCCAAATATGAGTCAAGGGTTAGGCTTAACCTTGACCCATGTGGCCACTCAAGTAGGATTTAGGGTATTAATTGGATTTTAATTCGATCATTAAACGTTGTCTTACATGCGCGTGACTTCATAGCACCAAATTCATTTTCTTGGCATCTGAAACTTCATTTAGGAATTGAATAGGCTGACATGGACCTTAGACCTGAAAGGGGGTATTAACTTAGGGTGAACCCTTCCTTCTGTGGATTGGTATGGATGTTAGATGTGATAGATGTTTTCCTTATTGCCGACTACTCTTGTATTTATCTCTTCTTAAACCTAATTAATCAATGAAAATTGGAGAACCTGAACCTAGGATGTCCCAGTGGTGACCCAGATTGTGAATTGAGATCACTTGACCCGTGTCTGTGGCTAGGCGGGCTATTTCTTATGGCCTAAGAAATGGGTGGATGAGATTACCTTGAAGTAGATGGCTGTGCTATTGATTTAGGGACTCATTTATGGATGGGTTAAGTAATGAACAATGCTAATCATGGAATGCATGCAATAGAAATGGACAAAGACCATGACAATAGTGGATCATGGCTGTTGGTTCAATTATGAATATGGACATGGATGGTGTATATAGATTGGACATGGATACCGGACCTTCTATGGATTCTACGCCATAGTTAGAGAAGCCTTACTAAACACAATAAAATCATCAACAAACATCGATCAGATGCGAAATAGAGAAGTTCCCACGAGCATAAGGTATTAAAATTAAAGAAGATGTAGCATAAGAGCTCATCATAATTGAGAAAAACTCCATCACTATAGGGAACAAGTAAGGAGTTAAGGGGCATCCCAGGGAAGGCCTCTTGTGCTTCTAAAATATCCCAATGCAATACCATTTGCCAAGACTAAGAAATGAGGGTCTCGCACACAAGCCACAATAAGCTATATAAAGTGCAGAGGAACTCTCATACATTTCATTGCATCTTCAAAGAATTCCCACCATACACTATCATAAGCTTTTGCAAGGTCTAATTTAACACACATACGTGGAAGACACGATCTAAGGTAAAAGTTGTAGAGCAAATCTTGTGCCAATAAGATATTATATCCACAATACTTCTTCATGGAATAAAGGCAGATTGCATTGGCCCAATTATTTTCCTAATCAAAGATTTAAAACGATGAACCAAAATCCGACTTATAATCTTATAAATCTCATTGGTCAAAGAGATAGGCCTAAACTTGTCCGGTGTATATACTTGCATTTTCAATTTTAGGCACCAAAACTATGAAAGTTTCTTTGAGATGATTTAACATAGAACCAGACTACAAAAAATCCATGGTTACCTCACAAACATCATTACCAATAATTGGCCAGCACATTTAATTTATAGAAATGTGCATTAAATCCATCCGGCCTTGGGACCTTGTGAGGATTCGCACAACGTATAACTTCTTTAATTTCTCCAATATTGATCGAGCTACACTAAAAGCAGGAAATTGGAACGGATTACCGTTCATAACCCGTCCATTTCTAAACTATTCCTAATCCGTTAATCTGTTCCAAATCCGTTAATCCGTTCCAAATTTTTGAAACGGATTAACGGATTAGGAATAGACGGATTAATTAAGAACGGTAATCTGTTCCAATTTCCTATTTTTGGTGTAGCAGTCTCAAAAGCAAATTAGCATCTCCATCCAAAACTTGCCCAGTGGGATTAATATGAGAAGAAAGATCAGTATTAACCACCTTCATAGTAGGCCCAAGAAATATTCTGAAAATGAGAGAAATACTTATTGAATTAGTAGAAGTGTTACCTTCATAATCTGTGATCTTAGACATATATGACAGAGAATGCCTCATTTTCATCAAACCATAAACATACTGCCTGTTGCCATCTCCCAGATTTATATGGAAATCTCGAGACCAGGGCCGGCTCACCATATAGGCAAGTGAAGCAAGTGGTGGGGGCCTCACCATGAGAGGGCCTCATAATTTTGTTGGATTAGTAACATTAACATGATAAAGCTAAAAGAGAAAATCATGGTACATTTGAAAACCAAAACCAACCAAGAGAAGATAGACGAAGAAGAAGCAGAAAAAAAGAATCACAGTAAAAATAAAAGTATTCTAAAATAAAATAAGTACGTTTTTAAAGGTATCAAATCTCGCTGGGAATCATCTGAAATGAATTCAAATGAACTCGAGCTAGAAGAGAAAATTGATCACAATTTGACCCGTTTTCTAATGAAACTGAAATCATCGAAAAATTTCATCATTGAAAAATTTTCATAAAATCAGAATTACAAATAAGTCCTTTTTTTATAGAAAATACCCTGTTTTTCATAAAATGGCATTTCAAATCAACGTTGACTCATGGGGTCCACCAATTAGGATACTATTGAGTCTTTTCCAAACTCATTTATTGCTTATTGAATACTATTAACAGTACCTGTTACAGTTACTTTAACCGAAAGAAGTTTTTCGAAATTAAAGTTAATAAAATCTTATCTATGACCAACTATGTCAGAAGAGAGATTAAGAGGGTTAGCCATTTTATCTATTAAGAAGAAAATTTTGGAAAACCTTGAATACAAAAACTTGATCAATAAGTTTGCATCACAAAAGGCAAGAAAGGTTAAATTCACTTGAAAAAAATAAATCCCTCAACAAGCTCTAAAAAAAATAAAAACCCTATTTTTTTTTTTAAGTCCGCCAATGTACACGCCAATGTACTACTCATAGTGTACATTATCGGTCCCAAGCCCGAATTAAGGGCGAGGGTTTTCTCATGTCACACATAGAAACTAGGGGCCTCGTTTATACTTTCGCCAGGGGCCACATATTGTCTTGAGACGGCCCTGCTCGAGACCGCTGCTTATACATACTCTCTTCATGAAGCAAAAGTTTATCAATATTAGCTCTAGCGTACTTAATTTTCACAACAATGGAGAGAAAATTTAGAAGGATCTTCAGATAACTGTTGCTAGATGTCTTCAAGCTGGTTCTTAGCAATTGAAACAAGGCCATTTAAAGGAATCTGATGTTTCCGTAACTCTTTCAAAGCTTCTTTAACCCTTCTCAACTTAGTAGCAACTCTAAAAAGTACTTCCAAGCTGCCTTAACCATTGGAAAGAATCCTTCACATTTAGCCCAATAGTTATGATAACGAAAAGGAGATTTTGGTTTAAGAAAATCAGCTTGCTTCAGAAATATTGGTGAATGATCTGAGAATCCCGGAAGAAGTACTTCCCCATGAAAAATATTTAAAGACATGAAGCAATCATTACCCAACACCCAATCCAGCTTACAAATTATTCGAGATGGCCCACAGGCAGAATTATTGGGCCAAGTAAAAGATGGCTGTGGACTGAATTCTGGACCAAATATTTTGCCCAATTACCTGAGCTAGACTTGGACAAGCATTTAGAACCTTACTGCTCCATCCCCATGGGGCCCATCTAATGATAAACAAGAAGAAGGCCATTCCCTTAACAGTCATGTGCTCAATCTTATGGTAGGACGACTCTCATATTTAAGTGAGATTTGAGAATATACTACCGTGGGAGATGGCCTTCATCTTGAATGGGATGAATTATCATTAGGTGGAAAACCGCGATAGAGTTCCAAACATCATATACACAGGAAGCATGTAAGAGACACGAGAGGGAATGCAGTCTCTATCATGCATATTAAACAATCTGATCAGTCCATGTTGGTGCCATTAGTTGTGATGAAGGATACCAATTCTCGATTCCCTTTTCACTGGACAATCTAGGTTGGTGTTTTTTTTTGTTCTCCAGCCTCTTAGGCGGGGACATAAGAGAGTCCATACAAGTATGTTGGGTTGCCAAATGGGCAAGCCCTTCTTGTCAATCTATGTTGGTAATAGGGCGATTACTTAGGTCAAAATTACGCCACATCTCAAACAATTCTCTAGAACCAGCAGTACAAATTCACCCATAATCATGTTTCAGCCAGATTCTTCTGTGTCGGATCTGAACCTATATTTTATAAAACTGAAAAAATATATAGCAGAGCTGGATCTTGCATCCACAAATGTTTCAGCTAATTAAGGCCCAACCGTATCTTGAACTACTAAAATGAGCCTATCTTCTTATCCATTAATGAAAGGGTTGAGAATAATTTCCAGTCCGATACATAAACAGGCCATATTTGGAGATCCAACAAACCAGGCCCATTCCTCACCTTATTATTACACATCTGAGAGCAAAGAAGAAAAATGGTGCCACCTCAAAAGCTACTTGGAGACGGATGTTATTTACAATGTCTATGTTCTCTTTTGAAATATAAATATAAATGGCTCAAAAAAAAAATGGAAAAAACATTTCAACCAAAAAATAAAATTAACAAAACCATATAGAAGGATAAAAGAACAAAAGGAAGCCAAGGTGTCTTTAACAGTCACGAGGTGACTCTTGTTTTCTTTTTCTTTTTTTGCTATTGGAGGGTTCCCAACTTTGGGTTAGACTAATCCCTCAGGACTGAAGAGAAGTCGGATTCCCCTTTGACCCCAAGGTATAGCACTGATGCATCACCCAAACAACATATAAAACAACGAAACTGATGCCTGCAAGGATAGCTCCTTTGAGTATGGCATGGAAATAATAAATGAATATTGGTGTGGCCCTGTGAGTACCATTTAAAAAAAAATTGCGACTAAAAAGTTGGCCCCCCGGCCCACAGAGCTGACATTCCCAAACGGCGGCCCCACCACTTCAACGGTCTAGATTGGTGTGGAAGCATCCAACAAGCAGGTGAGAAGATAGAGGCTTAAGACCAGATCGAGTAGAAAATTTTCTTCAACCCTAATTTCTTGAGAAGAAATAAAAAAAAACTAGCCAGTGAAAGGAGGCCCAGGTAAAGATACAAGCAAATTTAAGTTATCTTTGAGATATTATTATGAAGAAAAATATATAAAATGAATAAATATATATTATTTATCTTTTTTTTTTTACAAAATTAAACATCAATTACCTTTATAATAAAAGCGAAGAAAGTGTCGTGCCTGTTACCTGTTTGCAGAATTCTCTACACGTAATGGGGCCCACTTAAAGATGCATTTCATGCTTGCAAAGGCTGTGGAGTACCTCATTTAAAATGAGTGTTTGCCTTGTCATGCATGAAAAAAAGGAACAAGTGTTACATCTACATCTCTCTCGACTCTTCACATCTCGTCTTGATTCCTCTCCCACTGTATAGTCTAGTTCGCTGAAAGAATGAAAGAGGGAAAACTCATTGCACCAAGAATATTCATATTGAAGAATGTTCTAGTCCCTCATGCTTTGTTTCCGCCAAGGAAATCCAAAACTCATATTATGGCCTGGGCATGCATCTAAATTTGGGCCAAGCTTGGATTATAAGTGCTATAAAGCCTAGACGGCCCAAATAAGTGTTGCTTGTAGTGTAGTGATTGATTTACCAAGTGATAAAAAGCCCAGCTTGGCCCGATTGACTAAAATATATGGATAAAAATCAAATTGATATTTAACTTCATAATTTAAAAAGCCCTCGATCTTTATGAAGAGTACGTAGATTTTCCCTAATAATCATAACTTATGTCTAAAAGTTAAATTAGAACTTAAAATGGAACTTAGTCAACTGATGAATGAGTGGATTTGATTCAACATTGATGTAAAGTGGAAATAAATTCTTGATTCATTATTTTTAAATAAGCAAGATTGAGAATTTGAGAAAATCATATTTATGTCCGATACTTTGACCCATTTTAATTTGAATTATGTAATTTTAACAAAAACCAACTTTAAATTTGAACAAAAATAGACTTTTGAAAATTTTTTTAATTAGATCTGTTTTAAGTATTTAGGCTTGAAGATTTGAGTAATTGGGAAATGAAGTAATTTGCGTTTGAATGTAATTAGGCCTAGATTAAAGTAAAAGTTGAATTTAAAAATGTGATTATGTTGACCCCGCAAGGCTAAACTCATCTCATGTAAGAGAAGTCTTCTTTTTAAAATTTCAATTGAAATTGTTAAAACATCCTTAATTTTTTTTAAACTTCTTTTACTTTTATATAGTAGTGTATATTTTCGGTCGTTAAGAATTTAGTCTCTACAATATAAACTCCTTGGATTGACAATGGACTATATATGGTAATGAAATTATATATTACCGGTCCATAGGGAAATTTTTTACCCACACTTAAATTGTTCGAGTGATTGGGAGGAAGACCAATAATAAACTGGAGATCCGATGGTAGGGACCCCACTTCTCCAAACATTAGGAATATTCCTTGCCCTCCTCTCTCTCATAGACCCAAAACATACACCTACTGAGATAACACACACACACCTCTACTCCTCATTTTCCATCAGCTTCCTATCTATCTTTTCTTTTCATCTGAATTTTACAAACTGGCTGATTCTACTTGGTTCTTTTCATACCCAAATCTTCTTTAATTTGAGGGCTCCACAGTCTTTGCATGGTCTCCTCCGTGAGACATCTGTATAGGAGCAACGCCCTATAAATAGAATCTCTAACAAATAGGGTGACGTTTCTAACATGTTTATAAGTAGACAACACCTTCAATGAGAATTAGTTGTTACTGTGTCTTTGTCCAATTGAATTGATCAAACTTTATCAAAGAGGTTAAGCTAATTCTGTTGGACAAAATGAGTGTGGCCCACATGACTACATGGGGCTCACTTCTTTCTAGAACATCCTATAAAGGCTATTTTCACATGGCCAAAGGATTTTAGCAACTTTACAATTAAGGTGCTCAATAATAATTAGAGAGATTTTGAAACCTGCATTGATGGGAGGATTCTCTCTATAAAAGAATATCTCGGGTTACTTCCTTGACTACAGTGAATTATTTTCTTGCCTTCCATCACTTTAGGAGAGAGAAAGGAAAATGGTTCGACGAAGTTGTAAATCCCTCTTCGAATCCAGCTGGTGTTTGAATCATAGAAAGACGTGGAGTTAGGTATGGTTCTATTATATATATTTCAGATTAATGGAGTTATTTGTTCATACCTAATGAGATCTTGGGTTTATGAAAACTCTAACAAATTCTCCTTTATAAAGCAAGCGTTAGTGCAATACATTTTTCTATGGAAGTGGAGCAGAAAGATGATAGTGTTTTTGTCCAAAAATGCTAACTAACACATTCGGTGGAAAAAAAATGGCAAAAAAAGATAAATATTTTCTTTGCCAAGGAGAATCTCGTATTCCCACTATAATGGATAGGATTTACGGTGTTGGATATGTTAATATCTAGAAACACCAAAATATCAAGCTATTAGTGTACCATGGAACATTGTATATCAAAGGATCCTAACAGGAAAATTGAAAATGTCAAGACAAACACCTCCAAAAGGTCAACCGACCTACTTTTCGTCTTTTATTTTTGAAGTTTAATTTTCTAAAAGTATCATGTAGCCACCCACTTTTTTTATTTAGTGCCTTGAAATTTAATTTTTTGTCCTATAAATTTTAATTGTTTATCCTAGAGTGAATTTCCATCCAACCGCTTGGAACTTTGTTGGGGTATTTGGGGCTTCTACTCTTTTGATGAGTCCACTTACTGCCATATGCCCTATTTTACATAGTATTAGAGTTCCCATGTTTGTGTAACATTTACGAAAAATTGGTTCTAGGGGCTTTTTTCCCTTTTTTTCGGTAAAAAGTATAATCTCCCACCTCTTCTCATAAATGCTTTTTTGCGTAATCAAGAAAAGTTCAGCTAATTTTTGTTACAAAAAAGAGACTATACCAAACATGAAAAAAAAAATGGTTGTAGAAAAGCGACTAACCTTTCCATGTCCTTTTCATGAAATTGTGGTTATACGCTACAAATGCCCGTAGGCATTAATTGTTTTTTTTTTTTTTTTTTTCTTAAGAAAATTTTTAATAATTAGACAAAATACAAGCAATCCCCCTAAAAAACTGCCCACGGAAATTAAGTCAATTGCTAGGGGTCACTAGCCCACAAAAAGTTTGGACCTGCTTGTCCCCATTTGGCAAGATGGTGGGCCACCATATTAAGTTTTCTAGGAATGTAAGAAGCTTTAACAGACTCAAAAAAATAAGTGCAAGTTTGGATTTCTCTATGACCGTCTGGATCCTCCAATCAATCACTCCTCTTAAGCTTTCACAACTTTCAAAGCATCCATGAACAAAATAATTCTCGAAAACCCACATCCTCTTACCGCCTTTATTAATGCAAAAAGAGCCGACCTCATTTCAGCCTCTTTGGTGGAGAAGGTTCTTGGTACTTTGGCAGTTCCTGCAGCAACCAGAGAACCATTATGAAATATTGTAAAACCAAATGCTGACCGACCAAAAGAGGCGTTATAAGCTACGTCACTGAACAAAATAGCTGCATTTTCAAAACCCCATTCCCCTACTTGAGGGATATGGGTTAGGACATGAGACATACATGAGTATTTATCTATCGATGGGTGACTATCCCTTTTGAGCTGAGTAATCATACTATTAGCAAATGAAACAGCCCACATCGGATTTGGAGATCTAGGTTTGAATACTGATTCGTTTCTCATCCTCCATATAGCCCACCATATCCAGACTCAAATGATTTGTCTCGATGGACAGCTAAGTTGTTTCATGCAAAAAGGTAAGAGCTCATAGAATCCGCAAGGGATTGATCCTTGGATATGATCCTTTTCCACTTGCGAGGGCTCATCTCCTTCTCACTTTGTGGGCTTACTCTTCCCACTTTTGTGGGCTCTCTTGGGTCCCGGCCCCACAGATTGGAGTAAAATAAATAAATAAATAAAAGTACGACACCCATCACGGAAAGAGCTAGGCATCTGTTAAGAACTCATACTCATCAGCAATTTATTACCTTTTGATCTAAAACAATAAAACAAAAGGTGAAAATGACATCTTTGTGTGGAGGATTTTCCAGATACCAAGATCATCCTGGCTTCGATAAGAGTACCAGCTAAGCATGTCTCGACCTTTCACCTCGGCCAGTGCTTCTATCTAGGCAGCAGTGTCAGGTGCTTCCATCTAGGCAGCTAGGCAGCAGTGCCAGAATGTTAACCAAGACAGACACTGACAGCTGTACTTTTATGAACATTCAACCACGTTACAGGACGGGCGACAAGACAATGGCATGCATAGGTGGGGATAAGTAGTTATCTCCACCGCCCATAATCCCTGACAGAGCAGCATCTATGACTCCCAAAGTGTCAGGATAAGGTCCGATGGGACTGCATTTAAAGAAAGGTGGGCTACGATGGGATTCCCTGTCACGAGTCACAAGACTCCCTACCAAAGTCAAAGGCTCCCTGCCTATAATAGAAGAGTAAAGTCCATAACAGGTATGGACAGACATGATCATTCATACACACCCAATACTCTGTCTCTCTTCTTCTCTATCCTCTGCTTAGGTATAGAACTGACTTAGGCATCGGAGAGCCTTGCGTTGACTGTAGCCAGGGTCTCTGACCTTCTCTTTCTTATTCCCTTTCAGGTTTCAGGCATCTCATCTTCATCAAGGAGCACTAATCCTCTATTCCAAGTCCGAGAATTTTTAGGCACTTATAATTGGCGCCGTCTGTGGTAAACGTTTAAATCAAATCTTCCTAAACACCAAGCCTCCAAAAACCAGAAAGGGTGAAGGATCATTAAGGGCCATCAATGCAGTTTCCGCTGGTCCTTCGCCAGAGGAGATCCGGGGCAAGGTCTGGTGCGGTAAGCGTTGGAGAGCCTGAGACTCGGTTAGGTTCATCTCCAAAAGGGGTGACAGCACCTTCCCGGCGAGATAACCTTCGGCTGAAGCATTCCAGGCAAAGTAATCTTCCTCTATCGTCAGCCTCGATGGCACAGTCCTCTACCGTCAGCCTCGGCGGCACGATCCTCTACCGTCATCCTCGGTGGCTCTCCCATCATAATGAGCTTTAAGCCTAATATCCAAAAGGTTCTCCCATCATAATACTTAGTTTCCGACCTCCAAGAGTTATGGAACTATAAGAAGTCAGAAGCTAGGGGCTATTGTGTGGGGGATTTTTCAGATACCGAGATCATCCTGGCTTCAGTAAGAGTACCAGCTAAGCATGTCTCGACCTTCCACCTCGGCCAGTGCTTCCATCTAGGTAGCAGTGCCAGAATGTTAACCAAGACAGACACTGACAGCTGTACTTTTATGAACGCTCAATCACGTTACAGGACGTGCAACAAGACAAGGGCATGCATAGGTGGGGATAAGATGTTATCTCCACCGCCCATAATCCCTGACAGAGCGGCATCCACGACTCTCAAAGCGTCAGGGTAAGGTCCGATGGGACTACATTTAAAGAAAGGAGGGCTACGATTGGACTCCTTGTCACGAGTCACGAGACTCCCTACCAAAGTCAAAGGCTCCTTGCCTATAAATAGAAGATCAAAATCCATAACAGGTATGGACAGACATGATCATTCATACATACCCAATACTCTGTCTCTCTTCTTCTCCATCCTCTGCTTAATTACACAACTGACTTAGGCATCTGAGAGCCTTGCGCTGACTGCAGCTAGGGTCTCTGACCTTATCTTTCTTCTTCCCTTTTAGGTTTCAGGCATCCCATCTTCATCAAGGAGCATTAATCCTCCATTCCAAGTCTGTGAATTTTTAGGCACTTATAATCTCATTGAATGTTAAGTGTGTTATTTTTTTTTCTTTTTTAAGATAAAGGTGCTTTCAAGTGGGTTTTCTTTCTTTTTTTCTGGAAAAAAAGACTATAACAAAGTGGGTTAATGAATTAAAAAAAAAAAATCTGATGCATAGCCCACGCTTCCACTAGTGGGCCAATGAGCTACCTTTTCCTTCTTGGCTCTCTATAGGAATTTTCTGATTAATAGGTGGAGCCGACTCTAGTCAGAGTAGTGTGTCAAACCAACTTTTTTTTCTTTTTTTCAAAAAGCCCTACTGACTCTTAGAATATGAATAAATGGGATTTCCCTAATTAGTCTATCCACAATTAGTCTATCCAAGTTATGCCACGTTGCATCCCTCATTTCTTGAATTCAAATTGTTTAATCAGTTCTAGCGTCAATTCTGATCTGGCTGCCAGGAGTTCGAACCCCAGGTATGTGACTTCTTTCCACTTATACGGGCTCCTTTTCCACTTGTGTAGGTCATTCCCACTTTTCCTCACTAAAAAGCAACCACATCAAAATGAAATTTAGTATAGCGCGGAAAATATCCTTCACTTTCCAAACACTTTCTATAGAAAACCATGTACACTAACATGCTTAGAGGATCTAGACATTTTTTTTTTAATTACATATTCAAGTCCTCTACAGCTACCATCTCTCCTATTCGGGCAATTTACTTATAAAGCGAGTTGAAGTGAAGGGTCACTTTGAAACAGAAAAGAAGCGGGGTCATATCTAGAATCCAAATTTCAAACATTACCACTTCTTTTTTTTTTTTTAAAAGTCAAAAAACTATCCTCTCATTCTAATAAATGACAAAAAAAAAATAACTATCTTCTTTTTATCCAAATAAGTCACAAAGGTACCTTCTCATGCAACAAAAATGACAAAAAACCAAGAAAGTAAATGTAGAAATATGATACTTTTTTTTATTTGACTTTTTCTTGTTTTCATGTACCTTAATTTGAACCTTCACTTTAATTGGATTGAGGATCCACTGTTGACCCTTGGTTATTATTTCCCTGTCTATTTCATGATCTAAACTGACAGGCGACTACATATGTGGATTCCACCAGTGACTACATATGTGGATTCCAAAAAAACCGTTCAAGAT
This sequence comes from Litsea cubeba, assembly GCA_012931725.1. Classification (NCBI taxonomy): domain Eukaryota; kingdom Viridiplantae; phylum Streptophyta; class Magnoliopsida; order Laurales; family Lauraceae; genus Litsea; species Litsea cubeba. Next base: position 57,196,042 of record CM022948.1, read on the forward strand.
CTGCTTTGGACCCTGAATAAATAAAGGAAACAGCCTCCTTATATGGACTGTAACTGTGCAATATGTGAAGAGGTGGTCAACTGTTTCCTTATCCTGATCGCACAACACACGTGAGTGGTCAATTGGGTCCATTTGGTTAAGTCTGTCTCTTGTAGGAAGCCTGTTTCTCAGTAATTCCATGCAATGGTAGATCCAATTTCCACAATCTTTGCCATTGAGGACGGGGACCCATTGTCGAGCACTCTATATACTTATATAAGGATTTAATGGAGAACTTTACCTACTATTTCGAACCCCAACACTAAATATTAGATCCCTGCAAAGGGGTATTTAGGATTTTAGAGACAATGGTATCATCAGGAATTTGGTGGAGTAACTCTGTTTTCCAAGATAATTGGAGATTATCAGTGATTAGTGATGATGCCAAAGTTGGTTTCGGACACCACCGGTCGAGTAATAAATGCTAAATGCAATAATTCAATAATTAAAGAGGAGAGAGAAGGGATTATAGTGGTTCGGTCAAAATGACCTACGTCTACTTCAAAAAGGGCAGAGGTTGCCTGTGGAATTTTATTTCTCCATTGAGTAGGGATTACATGCTAGGAGAATACAAGAGTGAAAGATATTAATTGCCCCCCAAGTGCTGGTGGGGCTTCTCGATTTATAGTCCTCCCCTAACAGATGGGGACGACTCTTCAGCAACGTTTGCCCTGCTTGAATGGAGCCTTCGAACTGCCCTCGCGCTGGACGAGGCATGTGAGATATTCTCCGCAGGACCTGGTAAAAGCGGGACTGCTTCCGAATCGACATGTTAACCTTGACGTGGCCAAGGTATGTGGATCTGGACCCGGACCTGAACGGATCAATCGGGCTTCCACTGATTTGGACCTTGGCTCATTGGGCCATTCTGACCTGACTCATCCTCATGGTTTGGATCATTTGGGCCTGACTCATCAATTAGTTCAGATACTCATCCAATTGGCAGCTCAATTGAATCAATAGGTATCTTGGTTGTAATGTATCTTGGTTGTAATGTTTGCCAGGGTATCCAATCCTGAAATTTAACGGCTTGTTAATATTCTTATTAGAGTATCTCTGCTAACTACCGATCTTTGATCATTGAAGATGATATTTCTCTTCCATGTAAAAGCCTTACAGAATGGAGAGTCTATGGATTTGATTATAAATTCCACCATAGTGTTGTTTTGTAAGTATTTCTGTGGGAGAAGACCGACCCATAATGAGGATGGGCTGTTCCTTATTTGGACCCATGTCTGTTGAATTGGAAAGTTGTGATGAGATTTATAAAGAATTCCTCAGCTACATACTTTAATTGCTTTGCATTTATTTGCCTTTGATCACGGATCAGGTGCTAAGGTTCCATACTGCAGCATGTGTAGGCTTGTTGCATGCATGGTTTTGTTGTAAGAACCAATGAAGCGAGCCCTTTGTAACTGCACCTCTTGACCTGACTTGAGCTGACATGGGCCCAATTAGACGAGTCGTTGGGCCAACAGATCAATTCACTGAGTTAGGGCTGCAACAAGAAACACCTAAAGCACCCCGTGGACCCAACAGTCACCAAAGGTCCAGCTAGCCAAACACCTCTCCCTTTCCCACACTCTGTTTTATTAACAAATCAAAGATCAATAATGAGCATGCAGTTATTAAGCTTCATTCTATGTGGCAAACAATTTGCATGAAGCCCATATCATTAACTTGGTTCAACCAGCTACATGGCCAAAAACGTCTATACCATATTGAAAAGGGTAAATTAGCCAAAGGTCCTTGCGCACGGTCTTCTAAGGCATCAAGGACAACAACTTTTTCTCTAATGTCTCTAGTCCAGACAACTGGAGATATTTTGGTGAAAGGTCCCTAATATGCCACTTCATTTATTTTCATGACTAATTTGCCCTTTCAACCCTCATTCCCAAGCCAAGTTCTTTCTTATTCCTTGTTGTCCCAGAGAACTCCTTCCATCCTTTTCTCTCTCATTTCTTCCATTTTCCGTTCCTTTCCATGGTTGTGGAGTAACATTGCAAAGTACATTTCGTCGTCACCATGGTATCAGAGCCCTACAAGGACTCACGTCTGTTTCTCTTCTTTGATCCCGTCATTCAACCACCATGGCCTCCTCTGCTTCTTCTTCCTTTTCATCTCTCACAGTAACTCTCCCCCTCACAAACATTACCAATTTTGTCTCCATTGAATTGGATGGCACCAACTATTTAGTCTGGAAATATCAGATGGAATCCATCTTGAAAAGCACTGGTCTCATGTTCTACGTTGATGGTACTAAGTCAGCACCTCCTGCCAACATCTCTATAGATAGCATCGCAACACCAAATCCAGCCCTTCAAGGATGGACTCGCATTGATCAATTGTCACCAGTTGCATCAATGCCACTCTTGCCAAGACCATTGCCCCTCAGGCTCTTGGATTCACAATTGCCCGTTCACTTTGGCTTTCTCTTGAACATACTCATCTACAGCAGTCTCAAGCACAAAAGTCTCTTATTCACAACCAGTTACAAACAATTCAAAAAGGTGCATCACCCATTAATGATTACCTACAATCTGTGAAAACATTGGCTGATTCTCTCTCAGTCATTCAAGCACCAGTTTCAGATGCAAAGCTCTGATAAGTTTATTTGAATTTTCTGCAAACATATCTGAACTTCTAGAAACACTCAGATAAATTTATCTGAGTTTCGACAAACATATCTAAACTTCCGGAAAAACTTAGATAAATTTTCCAAAACTCAGATAAATTTATCTGAGTTTTGAACAACTTTTCTGATTTGCGAACAAATTTATCTGAGTCTGGACCCACACAAATTTGCTGGCATACAGGCTGAGTGGATGCTGGGCATCACAGCCGATCACGTGCAAAAGCCCAGCCGTCCTCTTCCCCTTTTCTATCTTCTTCTTGTAGCTTGACTTGAGTTAAGCCAACTTCTCTCCTATCTCTTTCCCTATCTGCCACTTGTCAAGATCATGGGAGAAAAGGCCATGTGCTTTTGATCATGCAAACCGAGACAAGAGAGATGCAATGGAACTCTACAACCCTTGAGATCAGTACTTGGAACTCGACAAAACAAAGAACCTAGACTACTTCTCTCTTATCCAACTCCAACGAGTCTATGTGGCCCATCAGAGATCTCCTCTACAACTCTTCTCATCTTCTCCGAAGAGTAATTATTGTACAGATCGAAACCGAGAAGCACCGAGTCGAACTAGTTTCTCTCCAATCGATCGAAGAAGACTTTAGGTTTTTGCAGTTTGATTCGTTTTTGGTTTCGCTTTTGGGATGAATGTGGTTTCTATTTCAATGAAAGGGTTTGAAATGGTTTTAAACGAAGCAATCCTTTATGCTGACGTGTCCAGGGGCATTTATGTCCTTTTCATATGGTCATTTTCATGAAAGGACTGCTGCCACTACGAAAAAAGTCCGTGGACCTTAGACTATAAAAGTAAATAATGAAGGACCTACCGCCAAAAGGCCCTTTTAAAAAAACTCATGACCTGCATGCAAGATAATCCATTTCAGCTCATGGTACCTATTTAGATGGTGCATGCTATCTGTGGGTTCCAAGGTGTCCACTTATAAGACACCCTATAAAGAGGAGAACGCCATGCTTACTGATTCTCTACCCACCCCATTCTGGAGCCCACTTAGCTGCATGTGTGCCAAGTAGAGGACAGATTTTCAAACACCACTGCATAGGACCACTTAATGTCTTGGTTACCTCCGTGTTACTCAAACCTTCCTTCCTATCCTATTCTCACTTTGTCATATATAGTTGTCCAGCCGACCCAATATTGCATTTTTTGCAGACCACCCAAGTGGTGGTGGACATGGAAGAGGAAATTGCAGTGGTTTCAATTCAAGTGGCCATGGGTTTGTCCCACCGGCCAAAGGCCAAAACTATAATAATCCAAACAGTGGATCAATCCACCTACTTGCTCAACCGGTTCGTTTTATTACGTCAGTTAAGAACAGACTGGGGATAACTCACATACCATAGGTTCAAGCTCAGCCCATGGATGCTGCAAACCAGTACTATGCTACAAATTCGGGTAGGAACCTAATTTTCTGCAACATGTGCAGTCGTAGAGTACATTCAGCTATTAAATGCTGGTATAGGTGGGGTTTTACATATCAAGATCGAGATGATATTCCTCAAGCACTGACCACTGAACTCTGAAGACATAGATCCAATAGTGTATGTCGATACAAGAACAAGTCCTCATATTACCAACAATCTAAGTGCCCTCATTAATTTATTAACTTATCATCGTTATGATAAAGTAATGGTTGGGGACATATCACATCTGAAGACCGAACACATGCACGTAGGGTGTCACGTTTTGATTATTTATTATATATAAATTAATTATTTTATTATTATTATGTAATTGATTGTATTTTAGTTAAATACACGATTAGTCTAAGTGGGGACCACGCTAGACTTTGGTTTGGTGAGTTAGGCTTGTTGAATAGGTGTCTTGACCCATAGTTAACCCGGGCCCAGTTTAGTGGGTATAATTCTTTTCTAATCCAAATTCTTATCTTCTTAGAATACAAACTCTATTATTTTTAGACTTTAAGTCATATTACAATTCCTATTCCTATTCCCTATTTATACACCACACTTTTTTCATTTTCACACACAATTCTCTCTCTTTTAATTTTTCTCTGGGATAGCACCTTGGACTTTGGCAATAAAAATTCTAGACCATGCATCTCCATCAACCGTAGACCTCAGGCAAGGACCTAACCATAATTTATATATTTAATATTTGTGTTCCTTGTTGATTCGTGTTTGGATGCATGTAGAAGCCCTTCGATGCTCTTGTTTTGATGTTTTAATAATAGAAATCAGAATTGAACTTTTCTTATGTTTTCAGCATTACTGTGGACCTACCAAATAAACCACAGAGGACTGGACCTGTCATAGGATTCCCGGACGCAAGCCGTGAGGCGTGATTGGGCCATGGGACCCTGGTCTGGCCCCGATGTTAAATCTGATCCATGGATCCGGAGGGGAACCCACGGGCGACCCTAGAGGAGTTGATCCGGTAGGCGGTAAACAGCCATGGCCCATTATTTAGTGACTTGATCAAAAGGAGGGCATGTTTTGGGGGAAGATTCAGTTTGGGAATCAGATGGTTGTGGGACCCACTGGTTGATCCGATCACAGATCTGATCCGGTCATCGAGCCGAAGATGGTGGGGTGACCATAGGGATAGCGGACATGTGTGAGGTGGGCCTATTTGGTCCACCATCTAGCGACCCAAATGGGGCTGACGACATGGAGAAAGAAAAGAGGGATTTCCGTTTTTGGAAACTGTGGGGCCCAAGTGGGTCACCAATGGAAATCTGGACCATAGATCTTGTAGAGGTGGCTTGGGCGACCATGTTGATGAGGGCTAATCGTGGGCTTTTGATCAGTGGGACCACTATCTAGTGGTCCAATCTCTGCTGGTGCCGAATTTCATTACAGTACTCGGTTCTGTTTGCAGTGAGGGAGAGATAAGGAGGTGATGACGTGTATGGGAATAGGCGAGAAAGAGAGAATGATGTTGACGTGGGGGATGAGAGAGTGCTGTTATGACAACACATAACTTGTGATTTTTAACACTTGGCCCCATTAGTTTTAGAAATTAGAAAATGGCCCTATAGTTTTAATGAATTCAAATTAGAACCCTTGGCTTATTTTATAAGGAATTGAATTGGAAAATATTATAGGTGGAATCCTCGGCTTTTCTAAAATTATAAACTGATATTGTTACTTATCATTATTGTTTGCAAAATTAATACTTAATGATATTTTTTATCTTAATATGTTAAAATTATATGTTATTGGACCTGAGTAAATACCGACTGGGCATGCGGTATCTTACCAACGTGGGGTTTAGGCCTCGTATGACCTCAGGAAAATCCTAATGGCTTCGAGCTCAAACAATCTCTATTGGAAAACCCTTAATTGAGTCTATCCACCATTGATTGAGAAGGGATGTATTGATCTTTTATCTATTTAGAGATTCATATGGTTGTTGGGTATGAGACCTTATGTTTGACCTTAGGATTGGCTTGTGATTATCCTTTGACCTTCAGATTTGCATACATGATTGAGATTGATGTTGGTTTATTAGTTGCATACCTTATGTTGATTGGATATGGACCGTGATGTGGCTTGGCAATTGATTGAGATATCGTGGAGGTTTATTCGAATGATTTGATTGGTATTCGATTGTGGATTGTTGTGCAGCCAGCCCTTCACTTTGACTTAGGTTTCTGTGTCAGAGCTTTACAAGATCATTAGGTCTATTCTACAATGATATATATATGTATATTGATTGGGTCATATTCGAATGACTGCAGTTGTAATTGGACGGCTGATCACCGATGTGTGCGGACACTGTAATATCCGAATTTCGAACCGGTTTATCCGGCCTACGATTACGAACCGGTTTATGACAGCCGGCCTTCGAACGAGTTTTCCCGCTTTAAAGTTAGGGCTGACCACCCAAACCAGCGGCATTGCTTCTGTGTAAATATTGTATTGCTCTAGTGTGTAGATTGGATTTAGGTTATACGTTCTTTTCATCTTTATCACATTGTTATTTTCATATGATCATTACCTGTCATTGCTCACATTGATCTTATGTTTTATTTATGAATTATGCTTTCGTGCTTGTTGTTTACTTTGTTTATTGGTGCATAGGTACCGACCCCTACCCTACCGTGGAGATGGAGGAGGGTCAGACGTTTCAAGCGTTTGAGCCAGTTGACGAACCTGAGTGGAGAGCCGATGATGGCCACAGAGCCGTCTGAGACCGCACGGGAGTGACTTTCTTCGTAGAGACTATTTTAGTAGCAAACTATTTATACTGAACCTAATTTTATTTAGTTATTTTGTTTAAATTATTTTGGAAACTCTAACATTAAATATTAAGCTAGTTATGTGTGGGTTTGAGTTTGAATATTGATACCAATTGATTTAATGCTTCCGCAAATATTTTATTATGACTCATTGTGTTTCAAAATTTTGAGGGTCCATATTTGGGAGCTTGTGTTGCATTAAACACAGGAAATTGAATGTTTATTTTTATTTTTCACATTATCCCTTGGTTGTATTTTGGGGACGTGATATAGGGACTTTGTTAAATACTAAAATATTAGATGGAATGATGTCTTAGTGGTACCTAAGATCAAAAGGAACTTAGTTTTTGTTTTCCAATTCTCGTTAACGATAATAATTCTATATGTGGATTTAATGATTCTCAATTTATTATCATGGACGGCCGGGAAACATGGAATATGGGAAGTAAAGAAGGAAACTTGCAGAGACAGCCCTCTTGCAGTTAGGTCAGGGAAAGCTCCATAAGCTATGTGACATCAGCGATCAGGGCATCCTAACTCCCATTCTGAAGTTTTATATAAATTCTCTGCATGTGGTAGTAATAAATAAGTGGTCAAAGAACCAAATTATTTGTAGAAGTCGCAGATTAGGAATGGGCTACTGAGTTGAGAATTCTAGGAATAAAAGAGAACTCAAAATTCAAAAGTAGCAACTTGATATGAGTATAACTTGGTTGATTGCCCATTCAAAATCACTATTAAGAGCCTGAAACCACCATCTTGTTAGCATCCATGAGCACACGAACCCTTTGATAGACTACTCTCATAAGTTAATGGGATGGAAAAGCCATTTCACAAGTTGTTTGGTAAACATCAAGATTATTCAATCTTTAAAACTTTTGGCTGTCTGTATTTTCTGTAGCTTGAAATAAAGTTTCAACCGAAGTCATACTCGTACGGCTACATTGGACACAATTCTCTTCACAAAGGAATGAGTCTCACCATTCTATTGATCACATGTCAGAAACATGAGTAACCACTGGTGGCATCGCACTGGTGGCATCGTTGTTGATATGGTGTTAGTCACAACTGTTGTCATGTTATCAATCATACGCTCAAACTTGAGGATCTAGACATAGAGCAATTGAAATTCAACTTGGACGGTCTGAATTATCTATGTGAGTCCCACAGTGGAATTTAAGGAATTTCTCACACAGTTACCATATAATAGCTACGACAGAGGTTCCTGACAATAGTTGTCATCGTTTCGGACCCCATTTCGGTCTGGCTTACAAAATGAAAAGTTTCGGCTAATTTTGGATTTCGGAAACTTTTCGGAATTGCATTTTAGGGAAAATATAAAATAATATATATACATACATATATATATTATATATATATATGTAGAGGGGAAATATTCAAGTGAGAACTAGTTCTCACATAGATCTTTCCATCTCCTCTGGTCCCATCCTTAAATGGGACCCATAAACGCGTCCCATAAAAAGTTCTCACGCTGACTATGTGAGAACTGTTCACTAGAATAAAGCCCTAAAAAAAATAACACATATACATATTGAATTCGTTCTAGTAAAGATTTTTCGAATTACATTTTGAAAAAATATAAGAAATACAAAGTATATATGTGTTAAAAAATAAAAAATTTAATTATGAAAAATACCATTTTGACCGAAAAATCACATTTTTGTCGAATTCCTGGATTTCGTTCCAAATCTTGAATCTCGGCCGAAATTGACCGAAATTCAAAGCGAAAAGTTTTTGACTGAAATCTTATTTCGGCCGCTTGACCAAAATGAAAACTTCCGGCCAATTTAATAAAAACGGTACGAAATTAATAACTATGATCCGACTCTGCATGGAATAAGGTAACAGCCCATTGACTCTATTAGAACTCATGAGCATTTAATAACCGCCTGATCTAAATCAATAAGATACATGGGAAAATGACATCTCATGGAATGTAAAAGTGTGTCTTTCTGTCAAAGTAATCAGGAAGGATCCCAACTCCAGTCAAAGTAATTTGTCTAATCAACTCCTTTTACTTTTTTTTTTATTTCTTTGGTAAAAGTCCAACAAACTGTTTAGAATATAATAAAATGAGATTTATCAAATAGAATAGAATACAATGAGATTTAACTATTAATTAGAATATAATACAATGAGATTTATCTAATTAGTCTGCCCAAATTATTCCACGTTGCAGCCTGCCTTTCTTGAATTCAAACTGGACATTCAATTCCTTTTTTTTTCCTTTTCTTTTCTTTTTTCCTTGTATGGAGAGCCCAAATCCTGCAAGTGTCCCACTCTCTCTTCTCATGAGTGAAATATGGGAAACTCTAGTGGGACCCATCTATAGGAAATTCAAAATGCTCAGATCGATCGAATGAAAGCACCCTCTGTTTCTCTATAGTATCTTCAAATTCTACTTCAATATATAGGAGTTGGTCTTACTGTAAATGATCACATTATAAATCATATGCTTAGTTGATCACATTTTAATCATATATGCTCGATAATCTTATACAAGAACCAACTAAACTGTCAACAGCCCAACGCCACTCAATCATGTGTGTTGGCTAACCGACTCTTACTTAAATAAAAACTTAGGGACATCCCATATGAAAAGAGGCTAGTCTTTAACCACACCTGCTTAAACTTTTGACACAAGATTAAAAACAAAGAAGTAATGCATGTTTTCTTTTTCTTTTTTTTTTTTTTTTTTTTTTTTTTTTTTTTTTTATTGTTTCGACGTTAGCAATGACGAGTTGTAGAAAGCACTATAATACCTACCCACCAAAGCAGGATAAATTCCTGATACACCTTCCTCACTCTCTTACAGCCCCAAAACAAACGAACAAACATAAGCTGAAAGTAGGACACCAAGCACCAGTGCAAGCTCTAATGGCGGACGAGGTGGTCGTGTTGGGTGTCTGGGCCAGCGCTTTTGGCAGTCGGGTGAGGATTGCATTGGCAGAAAAGGGAGTGGAGTATGAGTACAAGGAGGATAACCTTGCAGACAAGAGCCCTCTGCTGCTGAAATCGAACCCAGTTCACAAGAAAATCCCAGTTCTGATCCATGATGGAAGACCCATTTGTGAATCTCTCATAATCCTTGAGTACATCGATGAGGCATGGAAGGATAAAGCAGCTTCTTTAATGCCTCAAGATCCTTATCAGCGGGCTAATGCAAGGTTCTGGGCCGATTTCGCCGACAAAAAGGTGTCTTTCTCTATTTGATTTTTTTCTTTTAAATTGCTATATATGACATGGAATTAATACAAAGCCCGGTGCCTTCCCGTATATATGCGAGCTCTCTCTTGGGTCACAGCCCCTTGTCTGGGTTACCAAAAAAAAAAAAAGACCTGATTGTTAGCATGCAATTAAATTCCTTGGAATTCATGGCTAAAGAAGTGTGGAGCGAAAGATATATAAGGTTACCGTATCTCCACTTTCTTGGGATTTGATTTACTAGGGTGATATAGTTGTGTATTTAATTTTTTTTCTCTTTCTTTGTTTCTTCATTAAAAAAAATTTTGATGGCTTTTTACGGGTCTCGACTCTCGACCTTAATTTGTTTCTTAAACTTTAGTCACTTCTAGGAACACAATAAAAGGCTTAATATACGCCACCATATATACTCATGGTTGATTGGTGTTTGGCGCCTTAGTTAGCATCACACACTTGCTCTAAGTTGAAAGTATCACTATTGGCCAATAGCCCAACTTAGAAATAAAAAAGGCCTAATATATATGGAGCCTTAATTCTAACATTTTCCTGGTTCTCAATGTCTGGAACAATGAAAGATACTGTAGCAAGGCCTATATAAATCCAAATTCTAAATCTGAGCTTCACTCCTCAAGTCTACTGATGAGTAGATGATTGTAAGATTGTCTATTTGATAGGAAAGCTTGATTAACATAATTTTATGTATTATACATTTTTTTTATAAAAAAATAAGAGGATTTAACGGAAAAAATTCCGAGATTTGGCCATTCCTCGCGAAGGGTTCCCGCAGATTATGCAGCACAAACTCGGTCTTCCAGCCACTTTTTTTATTTTTTTACTTTTTTTCAGAGCGACAATAGCGTCACCCAAAAAAATCTGGGCTACCCTCGCGTCACTCCTCACGTTTTCTTCGTTCTCGTCTCCTTCCTAATTCTTTATATCCCCCACTTCATTTCTCACCCAACCCATCACCCAAAATACTTCCATCATCCTCAAGTGTAGGGAGAAGATGATTATCACCTCTCACCTTTCTGTTCAAATATCCCATATGAATACAGGTTTTCCACTGTTCATACCGGCGGAAAAGCTGCGAATATAGGTTTTCCACTGTTGATATTGGCGGAAAAACTGTGAATACAGGTTTTCCGCTGTTCACATCGGCAGAAAAGTTGCGAATACAGTTTTCCAAAACTGCAAAGACCTTTCTCTCTCTGTTTTTCTTATGGATGGGTTCATGGGTTGAGGGTAACGTCTACATGATAATGATCGAGCATAAGATTAGTCTTCCATGTTATGTCTGCCATTTTTTTCTTTCCTGCGTGTCTCTTTCACTTTCCAAAATAAATCTTGAGACTATGAAAAGAAGAAAGAAAGAAATTGTATGTCGGTCAGTAGTAGTCTTTTTATAAAGCATGTGATACTGTTTTTCTAAGATGATTGGGAGAAAATGGATAGGGAAAATAGAGAAATAGGTGGGAGAAGAGAAATAAGAATTCTATATTTTAAGAAAATCACGTAAAGCGACGCTAGCATTGCTTTTATCAGACACGAGCGTCGCTCCACTCAACATTAAAAAAAACGGAAGAGGTCTTGACAGACCCCGTTTGTGCTGCATAATTTGCGGGGACCCTTCGCGGGAAATGACCAAGTTCCGGGACTTTTCCCGTAAAATCCTCAAAAATCAATTTTACTGTAGGACCAACTTCTATTCAGGTGCAATTTGGTGGTACCCCATAAACTAGAAGGGCTTTTACTTTGAAGGCTCATATTTTCACTAATTGGCAGCATTGTAGAGTTCTCCAAGCCAAAGCCTCTTTCACATATTGCACATTTGAAACAAATGGCATATGGTGTGCCTCACTTAAAGTAAAGAAATAGAGTCTGGATCCCCTATCTTTTCTAGCTCTTTCACGCTTTTCATGAGTGGGATGTCCGGAACTCCACTGTCCGGCCCAAATAGTAATAATTATTATTCACTGCGTTCAAGATGAATGCTATGCGCGCCCTCCATTGATATATCCTAAATCTCACTTTAATAGGAGTTAGCCCCACGTCCATAAAATTGAGCACATGACTAGCTAGTATAATTAATTAGCAGTTTAGCACAATCTTATATGGTTAATCATGTTGTCATTTGTTCAATCTTACGATGGGATCATTTCCTATTGAAGTGAAAATGTGGAATTTGAGGATATCTGGGAGGGGTGTCATTTATCTTAAATAGTTCAAATTATCATTATGTGAGCCCATGGTGGAGTTATAGACGTCTCAGTACTCACGACAGGGATGCAAGAGCCATAACAGGGGATCTAGACTCAAAGAAATAACAGAAGGAATAGGGTGGTAGGGAACTCTAGGAGAATGGCCATGGGCCAGGACTGGCCCAAAAGATCCAATGAAGCAAGGCCTAGCCCAGTGCGCTCGCTATGGGCCCCACCTCCAACAGGTGTGTGAAGGCATTTGATTAATCATTGGTCCAGTCTTCTTATTCTTCCTCTAATTGGGATTTTACCAAATTAATCCCTATTAAACTCGAATTCTACGAGATAATGGGAAAAACAAAAGTTCCCTAATTGTGGGCAGAATTGCTCGACACTGATAAACATTTCTACTTAAATAATGAATAAATTCACTAATAAATCTCATGATACCATGGGATTCCAAGTGGGTTTTGCATTTTCCATACTCTCAAAAACTCATGTACTCTCACTCACACACCAATCCATCTCCCTAACCAATCAGTCTTGAGCCGGGAACTGGTGTGAGAAGGCATGCATTTGATAATCTTGATATATATTGCCCTTTTTTCACAGATCCTGGATTGTGGGTCAAGAATATGGAAAAACAAAGGACACGCAAGTGAAGCTGCCACCAAAGAGTTTATCGAAAACTTGAAGCTGCTTGAGGGAGAGCTAGGAGAGAAGCCTTATTTTGGAGGGGAGAGCTTTGGCTTTGTGGACATTGTACTAATCGCATACTATAGTTGGTTCTACACGTATGAAACTCACGGAAACTTCACCATAGAGAAGGAGTGCCCCAAGCTGATGGTTTGGATAAACAGGTGCAAGGAGAGGGACAGTGTTTCCAAGACCCTTGCTGTTGCTGACCCCCACAGGGTCTACCATGAGTACGTGGCTATGTTGAAGAAGAAGCTCGGAATAGAGTAGGAAAAGAGAAACTGATGACAAGGGATCTTACCAAGTTGAAAGTTGAAAGAAATTACAAGGTTTGAGCCAACTTATCATAGAAAACAGAGGAGAGAAAAATAAGGACTTGTGTTTGTTGTGTGTAATATTATAGATTTTTCTTGTTTAACGTGTGTTTGTTGTGTGTAATAATATACATTGTCTGGTTTAAATTGGGTTTTTCACAGTGTCACAGGTATTTTTGATAACATGGAAATAATGCAATACTTTTGTGGGGAAATGATGGATCAAGATAACATTGAGAAACTTTCAATTTTGGCTGAACTTGTGAATCTCTCTATTATCGAGGCAGCTTAACAAGGCCATGGTTGGGACTTATAAAGTTAAGGTTAGCAATACTTTTTATCCATCTAATGCTTTTTGGTACTTTTGATTAACATCCTAATTCCTAACCTTTTCATTTCCTAATCTTCAATAATTATCATGCATCTAGTTGAATTCCACGAGTTGTACATTTTCTAGAGAAAACCTTGTAGGTGCTATTTGCTAATGTAAAACAGTCTAGCAAAGTCTAGCAAATTTTTTTTTTTCAATTGTTAAGTATAGCAAAATTTTAGCCCCACCCAAATGAAAATTCTGGATCCGCCACTGTAGAAGGAAGTTAGGAAAATGCTTCATTGAAGGAAGTTAGGGAAATTAACGAGCTTCTTGAGGACTATTGTTGATCTGTAGGTGATGTGCACAAATTATTAACCGCAATCACACAACTTCCTATTAAGTAGATAATGGCAAATACGGGTCGATCCACAGAGATTTGTAGAAACAAGATCCAAAAATCCTCGATCAGTTTTCACACTAGGGATTTTAAAACCACAATTAATCAAGAAATTAATAACTAAAATGATATCAAAGGAAATCTAAACACAAACTAATCAGAAAAAGAGAGATCAGGGTATTAGATTTCACCAAAATAGATTTAATCATTCCAAAATTACTTCATAGTCTTATCCCAACAAAACTCAATCCAATGTGCAAGCAACTGCCTTAGATCGGAAGATTTAGCTTTGAAAACCCTTTTTTTTCTTACAAATTCAATTCTCTAATTAGTACCTAAGACGCCCTTCACTTCAATATGTTGAAACTCTAATCACTATTTATCAAGATCAAGCACAAACCATTAATGAATTTAACCTAAACATGATATGTCAAGATCAAGCATAAAAAGTAAAAGACATTCCAAATAATCTTTACAAAATCAGAAGTTGAATAACATTCATGAAGGAGAATCTATTAAATCATTAAGCATAATGAGGAAAAGACATAGAAGAATAATAAAGAATGATAATAAAGAATGATCTCACCGGTTTTGGTTTCCTCCTCCACCCTAATCCACGGATTAGCCAAGCATTGTAGAACAAATAATAATAAAGAAGCAAATCTCTATTATTGAAAGCCTTCAAAGTTGTTTATTACACCACTCAATCTCCACCTTCACTTTCTAACAAAGATTAAAGAAAAATTAAATTACTTCTGGAGCAAGAGAGAGCCTCCCCTTAAAAAGAAAAAAATACAAGAAGAAAAAGAAAGACAAATCTTTCAAATTCGTTATCCCCCATATCCCTCCAATTGACAGCCTGTTTTGACCCCCAAAACGTCAGAATTGGGAGATTCTCGTGAGACATAATATTCTTCTCCTTTGAATTCTCTTTCCAACGCATCTGATCTTACCTTAATCGGAGTCTTGTGTCATAAGTTATGGTTAAAATAGTAAAGCTTGCGCAGGATGGCTATAATTCCGAAAATCTTCTTTCCTTCATGATTTGATCACTTGCTAAAGAATACCATTCTTATTGATGTCCATGAGATTCCTTCCCTTCTTTTAAAGTTGATTGCTAATTTTTAGCAAGCATTAGATATGGTGGGGGCCACCAAATTCGATCTCCAAAAATAAAAATAAATACAAATTGTGCCAAGTCTTGAACTCATGACCTCTAACTTGAAATTCCAGCTCTCTTCCAACAAGCTTAAATACTCTTTGTGTATATCTTTTCTCAAATGGGACTTTAGCTTTAAACCTCTCCGAATTAAGCTCAAATATGCTCAGCGCCATCTAATTCCTGCATAATAAGAAAAATGCTATAATTAGAACATTTAAGAAAAAATAAACAACTAGTAAATTCAAATAAAAGGGTAGTTATTAGTATTATGCCATGCATATCAAATACCCCTAAACCTAAAGTTTGCTAGTCCTCGAGCAAAAAAAAGTAAAAAGTAAAATTAAATGTTGAAAATAGGAATCCTAACTCACTTTCGCAGGAATCGCGGTTGCATTTAGCATATGCAACAAGCCGTTAAACCACTAGATTACCTCTAGTGGACGAGTGTTGTCTCGTGAGGGTTTGCAGTGAATTTACCCACAAAATTCTCTTTTTTTCTTTTTTTTTTCAAAGTTAAAACCAAAGGAAACTTTTCCAAAAGAAGATTTATAAACACCCGATATTCTCGATTCTCAGAATTTTCAAAGTTAAATATGAAATTTGGTTCACAAATCCTATCTTTTGGTCAGAAATTCTCAAAATCATGCTAAGTTGATCGTGCACAGTGAAAAGTGTGTATACGTAAAAAGACATAAGTTTCAAATGATCAGCTAGAAACTTCCGTGGAAACGATTTTCAATCCAAAATTTTGGGCAACCGAGCCTTAACAAAGAAAAACAGTTTCCCTCTCAAGGCGACCATGACGGCTTTCGCACTATTGTTTTTTTTTTTTTTTTTAGATATGTGAGTTTGACGCCTAGGTCCCTTAAGCTTTCTAATTAACCCATGTAACGAGCATTAGGCCAATGACTCCCAAACCAGATGGCTTTAGGGCACTAGGTATGTAAATACCCCTACGGGCTTACTGGCTCGGGTTAAAAAGGCTACGAACCCAAACTAGTCACAAAACTTTTTATTCTTTTCAAGACTTCTAAATAAATTTTTTTTTTCATTCTGACAATAGGCAGCCCTTTCCATGTACCTGAATTAACTCATCGGTTTGTAGATAAAATCCAACCAGTTGAACCAGGAAACTGTAAGACTGAGGGTCAGTTTTTTCTTCATATTTTCAATCCAATCGTCAACGGAAATCATAGCTTCACATTCAAAACCTTGAAAATATATACCACCTGTGTAAAAGTGAAGGATCAAGATTCAGCACTTTTTCAAAAATCCTTTCCTTAAACAAAACAGTAAACCATTGTTTTCTTTTGCCCAAAGCATCGAGAATTCCAAAATTCGAGGTATCTTCGTTTCATAAAAATCCTCTTTGAAGTTTCCTTTCTCAAACACAAATAACTTTTTGTTTTCTTTTTTGAAAATTTTCCTAAAAATCCTAGAAAATCAAACAAAAAGAGTGTGAAATTCTTGTCTAAAGATGGACAAGTGTGTTTGTTCTCACCCCCCAACCTAGCATGAACATCGTCCTCGATGTTTAAATAAATGAAATGCAATGATCAATGAAACATGGGGGATAAAAGTACAGGAGGGCACTTGAGAAAAACTTGGAATTGCAAACATCATGCCAAAGTTAGACAAAATAAAAGACAACAAAAGCAGGTAATCACTGTACATAATATACATAGAAAATACACTGTCAGATCCAGTGCTCAATCAATCCTGGTAAGTAGGATCATCCAGAGGTATAGATTCAGCCTCCGGAGCAACATTTTCCAAGAATGGTTTCAACCTTTGACCATTGACTTTGAAAATATTACCATCCTTGGGACTTTGGACCTCAACCGCACCATGGGGATGAACAATATGAACAATGTAAGGTCCAGTCCAACGAGACTTCAACTTTCCAGGGAACAAGTGCAATCTGGAATTGTACAATAAGACTTTCTAGCCAGGGTGAAATTCTTTCTTGAGAATATGCCTATCATGCATGGCTTTCATTCGGTCCTTGTACATTTTGGCGCAATCATATGCATAATTTCGGAGCTCTTCCAGCTCATCAAGCTGAAGTTTCCTGGTCTCCCCTGCCTTATCGAGAGAAAAGTTGAGGCATTTGATCGCCCAATATGCCCTATGTTCCAACTCGACAGGGAGGTGACAAGACTTCCCAAAGACCAATCTGTAAGGGGACATTCCGATTGGAGTCTTATATGCGGTCCTATATGCCCACAGAGCATCACTCAAGCGCAATGACCAGTCCTTTCTAGTGGGATTGACTGTCTTCTCAAGGATGGTCTTAATCTCTCTGTTGGAGATTTCAACCTGACCGCTTGTCTGTGGGTGATATGAGGTGGATACTTTATGAGTAATAAAGTATTTCCCCATCAAGGCCGCAAAGACCCGATTACAGAAATGCTTTCCCCCATCACTGATGATTGCACGGGGAATACCAAAACGAGCAAACACGGTTTCCTTGAGAAACTGAACTACCACCTTGTGGTCATTTGTTTTGCAAGCTATTGCCTCCACCCATTTTGACACGTAATCCACAGCAACTAGAATGTATTGATAGCCATATGACACTGGGAAAGGGCCCATGAAGTCAATGCCCCAAACATCAAAAATTTCGATTATCATGATTGGATGTTGGGGCATCTCATTCCGTTTTGTGATTCTCCCTAATCGTTGACAACGATCACAGGTTTTGCAATAATCATGTGAATCACGGAATAAGGATGGCCAATAAAATCCACACTGCAAAACTTTTGCAGCAGTTTTCTTTGCCCCAAAATGTCCTCCACAAGCGTGGTCATGGCAAAATGCAAGAATTTTTCTTTGGTCACAGTTGGGGATGCACCGTTGAATGATCTAGTCAGGGCAATACTTGAACAAATACGGCTCATCCCAAAAATACCATTTTGCCATAGATAGAAAACGACACTTTTCTTGCTTAGTCCAAGAACTTGGCATTTGCTCTGTAACAAGGTAATTCACAATGTCTGCATACCATTGACATAAGTTGCTCATCAGGAAATGTTTCTAAGATAGGCAAGGACTCAATAGTAGGCTCTACAAGTAATCGGGACACATGATCAGCAACCACATTTTCTGACCCTTTCTTATCTCGAATCTCGAGATCAAATTCTTGCAATAAGAGAATCCACCGAATCAGCCTAGCTTTCGCATCCTTCTTTGTGAGAAGGTACTTAAGGGCAGCATGATCGGTAAATACAATGACTTTTGAGCCTATCAGGTAGGGTCTAAACTTTTCCAGAGCAAATACGACTGCCAACAACTCCTTTTCCGTGGTGGAATAGTTGAGTTGAGTGTCGTTCAGAGTCTTACTAGCGTAATGAATCACATGAGGTAGCTTATTAACTCTTTGCCCTAAGATGGCACCAATTGCATAATTGAAGGCATCACACATGACCTCAAACGGCAGAGTCCATCAGGAGGCCGAATGATAGGAGTTGAGGTCAATTCCGTCCTTAGCTTTTCAAAGGCAGCTAAGCAATCAGGAGTAAATTCAAATGAAATATCTTTGGACAACAAATCACACAGAGGTTTCGAGATCTTACTGAAGTCCTTGATAAAACGACGGTAAAAGCCAGCATGGCCCAAGAAGGATCTCACCTCCCTCACTGTCTTAGGAGGTGGTAGGTTTGCAATTAAATCGACCTTTGCTTTATCAACTTCTATTCCTTTCTTTGACACTATGTGTCCCAAGACAATTCCCGATTGCACCATGAAATGACACTTCTCCCAATTGAGTACTAAGTTCTTTTCTTCACATCTCTTTAGCACAAGTGTCAATGAGATAAACATTCTTCAAAGCTAGACCCAAAGATAGAGAAATCATCCATGAAGACTTCCAAAAACCTCTCCACCATGTCAGAGAAAATACTTAACATGCACCGTTGAAATGTCGCGGGTGCATTGCATAGCCCAAAAGGCATGCGTCTATAGGCAAATGTGCGCCAAAGGGACAGGTGAATGTTGTTTTCTCTTGGTCCTCAGGGGCAATTGGAATTTGGTTATATCCAGAATAACCATCTAAGAAGCAGTAGTATGCATGACCAGCTAGACGCTCCAACATCTGATCAATGAAAGGTAAGGGAAAATGGTCCTTCCTAGTCATTGCATTCAGCTTTCGATAATCAATGCACACTCTCCAACCAGTTTGGACACGAGTGGGGACCAATTCATTGTGTTGGTTGGCAACTACAGTGACACCAGACTTCTTGGGTACAACTTGGACGGGGCTAACCCACTTACTATCAGAGATGGGGTATATAATACCTGCATCTAGTAGTTTCATCACTTCACCTCGAACTACTTCCTTCATAACAGGGTTTAGCCGCCTCTGTGGTTCTCTTGAGGGTTTTGCATTTTCTTCAAGATAAATTTGGTGCATTACCACAGAGGGGCTAATCCCTTTGATGTCAGCAATGGTCCACCCAATAGCTTCTTGATGAGCGCGAAGTACACCAAGTAACTTCCCCTCTTGATCTTTCTCTAAATCTGAGGCAATGATGACAGGTAATGTCTCAGCATTACCAAGGAAAGCATACTTTAATGACTCAGGCAATGGTTTGAGCTCTAGCTTAGGAGGTTCGACAATGGAAGGGACGGATACCGAAGTGGAAACCGGTAAGGGCTCTATTCTTTCTCTCCAACGGCCAATATCCATTTGAGGGGCTGAGTCCAACATTGCATTGACCTCGCGAATGGATTCATCAATGTCAATATCAAAGTTGAATTGGGCCAAACATTGTTCCAAAGGGTCCTGATAACAGGACTGTTGTATTGTCTGACCTATCAGGACATCAATCATGTTCACCTCTTCCTCATCATCCATCTCAAGGGACTGGAATCCATTATTAAAGACATTCAATTCCAACTTCATGTTACCGAAGGCCAATGTCATTACTCCATTCCTACATCTGATAACTGCATCAGAAGTGGCAAGGAATGGGCGGCCCAAAATCACAGGAATGTGACGGCCCGGATTCATGACAGGTTCGGTATCTAGTACAACAAAGTTTTCAGAGAAATAGAACTCATTCACCTTTATTATGACATCCTCCACTATTCCCTTGGGAACCTTAACTGACCGATCTGCTAGACTCAAAGTTATATCTGTGGGCTTGAGCTCCCCCAAACCTAACTGTTTGTATACTGAGTAAGGCAAAAGGTTCACACTTGCCCCAAGATCCAAAAGACATTTATCAACCATTGTGTCTCCAATTCTGATAGAGATTGTAGGGCATCCAGGGTCTTTATATTTTGGAACAATTGTTTGTTGGATCAACCCTGAAGCTTGAGCTGCCATCACAGCCTCCCTAGGGACAGAAGTCTTTCTCTTAAGAGTGGTCAGATCTTTCAAAAATTTGGAATATGAAGGTATCTGCTTGATGGCATCCAAGAGACGGATATTGATTTGAACATTCTTAAACACCTCTAAGATCCCCTCGAAATGTTTATTCTTCCTATTGTCCTGCAGGCGCTGGGGATAAGGAGCCTTGGGTATGTAGGGTGTTACTGGATGGTTCTCTATAGGAGCCTGGTTCATCTCCCCTTTCTCTTGGACATCTTGCCCCTTGTCCCTGTTTGGTTCACCCACATTTACATTCATTTCCTCAGGCATTTTGACTTGGTTGTCCACTTGCTTGCCAGACCTCAAGGTGTGGATAGCTTGTACCTCATCATGGGGTAATCCTGGAGTACTATCTATTCCAAATTGACCTCTAAGAGCATTCTGAACATTGGGCTGTACCTTGGGATTAGGAACTGTTTGACTTGGAAACTGCCCTTTCTTTCTCCCTCCTACTGATATCGCTAACTGGCCAAGTTGGACTTCCATATTGGCAATGGCCTGGGTAGTAGCCTGATTCAACTGGGCTTGGGCTGTGTTGGTTTGCTGCTGTTGTTGGATGAAATGTTGTTACAGCTTCATCATATCAGTCATCATAGTTTCCAAGGATGAAGACTGTTGCGGGACAGAGGGAGAGTAATTTCCCATTGGGTCAGGAACTAGAGTTCTACAGTTGTTGGGCTGTTGAGGAGCAACATATGGCTGTTGAGGAACCAAAGCTTGGTTCGTCTGAGGGTACTGAGAAGAGCCTTGCCTTGAAAAGTTCCTTTGGAAACCCGGAGGACCACCACTTTGTTGCTGAATAGGTTCACTTTGCCTATAGGAGAAATTTGGGTGAAACCTATTGTCAGGATGGTACGTCTGACTAAAAGAATTTGGTGTAGGTTTCCTAAAGGTACTATATCCATTGATGGCATTGGCTTGCTCAGCTTTAACGACCGACAAATTTGGGCAGCACTCCACCATGTGCTCAGAACTATCACAAAGGACACACATTGCACTTGGTTCAGATGCAACATTCATCAAAGAATCCTGGTCTTGTTAGGGTTGGCCACCACTGTAAATGCATCAAATTTCTTACTTAGATTGTTCACCCCATTGACCAGACTAGCCATAACATTTTCTCTCTCATATCCTCCATCATTGCTACTCCAGTTTTGCGAATTTTCAGCCAGCTCTACGAGAAAGTCGTACGCTTGATTGGGAGTCTGATTCATAAATTTCCCTTTGTGCATAGACTCAATCAATGTACGTTGTGCAGTGGTTAATCCTCTATAGAAGAAGTGGACCAACTGGGCTTTGTCAAGCCCGTGGTGTGGGCATTTAACTAGAAGGTCATGGAACCTTTCCCAAGTTTGAGAAAACTCTTCATCAAGTCGTCCCCTAAAGTTCCTAATGGCATCCTTAATTTTCTCTGTCTTGGCCATTGGGTAAGATTTTGTCATGAATTTCTTTGACAACCCATCCCATGTTGTTATGGAATTAGGAGCAAGAGAATTCAACCATGCTGCAGCGTGGTCTTCTAAGGATAGGGGAAAGAGCCTTAACTTGACATTATGTTCATCTAAGTTCTGATTTTTAAATGTCTGACAAATTGTCAGAAATTTGTTCAAATGGATGTAAGGTTGCTCACTCTCAAAACCATGGAACTTAAGAAGCATGTTAATGGTAGCAGCTCTAATCTCAAATTGGGTTGCAGTGGTTGCAGGTAGATCTATGCAAGTCGGTGGGGTAGCAGAAGCGGGTGCAAACATCTCATTCAGAGTTCTCTCTCGATTTTCCATTTTGGGATCAATTGAGAAACTTTAGATAAACTTGATGGGTATCTCAAATAATTCAACTCGGTCAAGACGACCTCTCTCACGTGTCCAAGTTTGCATAAACCAAGCACTCCTTAATGTTAACACACCAACAATCTAATGGGTTAGCCTATGTCAACTAGACAGCTCCTAACTAGTTGAAGAGTGCACCTAGGCCTCCAATCCGGTATTATGAAACCTTAGTTGATAGATCAGCCCCCAGGTAAGGGTAGGATTATTTAATTAACCCGTTTGAAGGACCCTTGCCTCGAACAGTCTAGCTGTCTCCACACTCTGGACAAGGCATTTCTTAGATCAACTTTGGTCAAATAACTCAATTGGTGCAACCTTTGATGGTCTTCGTCCTAATGAGCTCGAAGATGCAAGGGCCAATGTCTAATTGATTTTAAATTATTGGCTTGGTACCTAAAGTGGGGTGTGGTTAACCTAATGGGCAAGAATCCGGTGATGAAATCCGGTCCTTATCTTTTGGGGGTGAATGCCCTTACTAAGTGTGTGATTCCAATTTAATCAATGTGTGACAATCAATCAATCACACTTTTGCCAAATTTCAACAACCATGAATTAACCCACTTACTGAAGAGGCGTGGGTAGGGTTTCAGTACTCACCTCCCACTCAAGATGGGGGAAGATCTATTGAGTCGACCCCTAACTATTACAATTTGGGCCTTTCCAAAATTAAAAAAAATAATTAAAATTATTACACTTTGGAAGTCCTACTACAATGGATCTAAAAAAAAAAAAAAAAACTACTACTAAAACAAAAATTTCTTTCCCGCTTTGAGTATGTTTCCTTGCAAGATTCTTCCTTTTTTTTTTGGCAACTTAATCGAAGATTCTTTGTGCTCCAAATCTAGTAACTTCTTTTTTTTTTCTTCAATCCTGCAAAATCAACGATACCAAAGTAAAAAAAAATGCTAAATAGCTAATATCCTAAAAGGAGATTTTATTTTTTGTTTAAAAAGTAATAAAATAAAATCCTAAACTAAACTAGAGTAAAAATCAGAAATCAGGTTTTTGAAACCGTTTTCAAGAACAAATCCCCGGCAACGGCGCCAAAATTTGATGTGCACAAATTATTAACCGCAATCACACAACTTCCTATTAAGTAGATAATGGCAAATACGGGTCGATCCACAGAGATTTGTAGAAACAAGATCTAAAAATCCTCTAGGGATTTTAAAACCACAATTAATCAAGAAATTAATAACTAAAATGATATCAAAGGAAATCTAAATACAAACTAATCAAAGAAAGAGAGATCAGGGTTTTGGATTTCACCAAAATAGATTTAATCATTCCAAATTACTTCATAGTCTTATCCTAACAAAACTCAATCCAATGTGCAAGCAACTGCCTTGGATCGGAAGACTTAGCTTTGAAAACCTTTTTTTTTCTTATAAATTCAATTCTCTAATTAGTACCTAAGACGCCCTTCACTTCAATATGTTGAAACTCTAATCACTATTTATCAAGATCAAGCACAAACCATTAAATGAATTTAACCTAAACATGATATGTCAAGATCAAGCATAAAAAGTAAAAGACATTCCAAATAATCTTTACAAAATCAGAAGTTGAATAACATTCATGAAGGAGAATCTATTAAATCATTAAGCATAATGAGGAAAAGACATAGAAGAATAATAAAGAATGATCTCACCGGTTTTGGTTCCTCCTCCACCCTAATCCACGGATTAGCCAAGCATTGTAGAACAAACAATAATAAAGAAGCAAATCTCCATTATTGAAAGCCTTCAAAGTTGTTTATTACACCACTCAATCTCCACCTTCGCTTTCTAACAAAGATTAAAGAAAAATTAAATTACTTCTGGAGCAAGAGAGAGCCTCCCCTTAAAAAGAAAAAAATACAAGAAGAAAAAGAAAGACAAATCTTTCAAATTCGTCATCCCCCATATCACTCCAATTGACAGCCTGTTTTGACCCCAAAAACGTCAGAATTGGGAGATTCTCGTGAGACATGATATTCTTCTTCTTTGAGTCCTCTTTCCAATGCATCTGATCTTGCCTTAATCGGAGTCTTGTCTCACAAGTTATGGTCAAAATAGTAAAGCTTGCGCATGATGGCTATAATTCCGAAAATCTTCTTTCCTTCATGATTTGATCACTTGCTAAAGAATAGCATTCTTATTGATGTCCATGAGATTCTTTCCCTTCTGTTAAAGTTGATTGCTAATTTTTAGCAACCATTAGCAAGCATTAGATATGGTGGGGGCCACCAAATTCGATCTCCAAAAATAAAAA
Source organism: Litsea cubeba (assembly GCA_012931725.1). Classification (NCBI taxonomy): domain Eukaryota; kingdom Viridiplantae; phylum Streptophyta; class Magnoliopsida; order Laurales; family Lauraceae; genus Litsea; species Litsea cubeba. The sequence continues at coordinate 57,220,694 of CM022948.1, forward strand.
TAAATACAAATTGTGCAAAGTCTTGAACTCATGACCTCTAACTTGAAATTCCAGCTCTCCTCCAACAAGCTTAAATACTCTTTGTGTATATCTTTTCTCAAATGGGACTTTAGCTTTAAACCTCTCCGAATTAAGCTCAAATATGCTCAGCGCCATCTAATTCCTGCATAATAAGAAAAATGCTATAATTAGAACATTTAAGAAAAAATAAACAACTAGTAAATTCAAATAAAAGGGTAGTTATTAGTAATATGCCATGCATATCAGTAGGTTTTATCTTTCAAAGACACATAGCCCTTGCTACTAGGTTAGGTGTAAGATTTATTGATGATAATGAGAAATATCTAGAAAATCATTTAATCATTAATATAAATGAAAACATCAGTTTTGAAATTCTAGATAATAAAAAAATAGAACTCAGCCATGGAAAACTTTCCTATTATCACAAGCTGTGAGAAATACTTTCATTAAATTTGTTGTGCAATCCCCTTGTTTAATATGTTGGTCCTTTAAATCCCCAATAAACTCTAAATTGGATGTTTAGGAACTTTTGGTGGTGGTGAGATGGAAGGCATAAATAAAATCCAAACAATCAAGTGGAGTGAGCTGAGAACGGATCCTTACCCGAGTGACAGTTCTCACCTATATGTCCAAGGTTTGAACCCTAGGTACATCACCTCTTTCCACATGTGTAGGCACCCTTCCCACTTATGTGGGCTCTATTTCCACATGCACGGGCTCCTTTTCCATTTGAGTAAGTTGTTTTTCCTTGTGCGTGTGGGCTCTCTCTTGGGTCCCAACCCCCTTGGCTGGGATACCAAAAAAATGAAAAGTGGAGTGAGTTGTGTAAACCAGGTGAGGATGGATGGAGGTCCAAGAAATTGAGACCTAAAATATAATAACCTCACTCTCTTTGCAAAAACGTGCTAGAGAAGCTTAATCTATGAGTGACTTGCTCTGTTCTAAAATTCTCAAAGCCATCTATTTTTCAAATGAATCCAGGCGTTCCTAAATGTAAAATATGAGGATAGAAGAGTATGGACTTAAATACTTACACTAAGAATGGTGAACTTACAACAAAATCTGCTATAAAATTCTCTCATAAAAAAACAACTATGGTGAGAATAATGTCACCTTCAATTGGCACTTCATACAGAAAGTCTCTTTCACACTGAAAGTAAGTGGGTCTTTCAGATACGTTTTTAAAACTTTTGATCCGCATAATACAGTGATCAAATGCCTAAAAGGTGAAGAGCCCAATCTCAGGATCTAAAACCGTCGTATCCAGCGGCGGACCAACGTTACTTAAATCTGGGCTGCCGCCCAGGTCAAATTTCAAAAACCCTTTAAAATTCTATTGGGCTACAGGCCCACGCCCCCATATGTTTAAGGCCATCGGCCCATTTCGAAAGGACAAAAACGATGAACGAATAAAAGGAAAAAACACCGACTTCGTTCTTCACTCCTCCGACTCTCAACCTCAGCCAGCCCCTTCTGGCTTCTTCCTTGGAGTGCATCGCTTCTCTTAGGATGCTTGTGAGGCTGTGACAATCGTTCCTCGTTCGGCTTCAGGTAAATCTATCTAATCCCCTTCTCTCTCTGTCGACTCTCTCTCTCTCTCTCTATGTGACTGTCATTGTCGCCTCTCTCTCTCCCTCTCCCCCTTCTCTCCCTATCTTCTATGATTAATGATTCCATTCATTATTTTAGGCATTGCATAGAGAAGTTAAGGTTTTTTTTTTTTTAATTTATGTTTGATGGCTCTCTTTATGACATTACTTTTTTTTTTTTGATCTTGTGTTCTTGTTTAATCTATGAATAAGTGAGATTTGTGACAGAGATGTTTGGGTTCTGTTTTTTTTTTTTTTTTTTTAATTTATGTTTGATGGTTAGGGTTAGGGTTATGTGGCTTTAGGGCTTTTTATTTATGGTTCTCTTTATTACATTACTTATTTAATCTATGAATGGGTGAGATTTGTCAATCATGGATAAGGGTTGGGCATTATTATTTGACTTCATTTATATTTCTTGTTTGATTGGAGTTGGTGTCTTCCCATAAGTAGTTGATAGTAGTGTCGTGATTATCATTCAGGCTTCAGCAATTAGTATTTGTTCATTTGAAATTGCATCAGGCCTAATGCTGAACCCTGTTGTGATCCTCATCATTATTTTGTGTTTTGATTGATTGCATGACTTGCACGCAATCTCGTGGTTGAGGGACACTAGCATCTTCCTACTGTGCTACATTTCAGAATTTTATTATTCTCATTACTATCATTGATGGACTATTTATGCTTTGTTTTTGTGTGGATGCACATACGAGAGAGAGAGAGAGAGAGAGAGAGAGAGAGAGAGAGAGAGAGAGAGAGAGAGAGAGAGAGAGAGAGAGAGAGAGAGAGAGAGAGAGAGAGAGAGAGAGAGAGAGAGAGAGAGAGAGAGAGAGAGAGAGAGAGAGAGAGAGAGAGAGAGAGAGAGAGAGAGAGAGACCTGTGTGGGTCCCAATAATGGTCTTGGTATGGAGCAGAGCTGCAGAGGTGTGCCAATAATGGTCCTCATTATTAGATCATCCTAATCCTTAATTATTGGCCTCAAAAGTTTAGTAATTTTCAACGTTTTTGTGCCAATAATGGTCCTCATTATTAGATCATCCTAATCCTTAATTATGGGCCTCAAAGTTTAGTAATTTTCAACCCTTTTGTGGGTCTTTTTTAGAAGAGAGTTGAACCATGGACAGTTTTCTGCACCTCTAGTAAATTATGATCATCTACTGATTATAACACTTAATTTAATGGCATCAAACAATGTGGTAGTTAATTATACAATTTATTTACATCTACTGATATACTGTAAACTTTGGAGAAATGAATATAGTCATCATTTCAACCAAAAATTATATGTTAGTTGATGTAGTTAAATATTTTGCGTCTATTTAAATGGAATACACTTTCTCTTTTGCTATTGTTAATGTGAAAAAATTCTAGCAAAAGTTTAGCCCCACCTAAACGAAAATCCTGGGTCTGCCACTGCTCATATCATGTATTAAGATCATGAATAGACATATCTGAACATACACAATCAAGTATAAACGATCTACTAAAAGAACTGGTTGTAGATCTATACATGATGAGCTTGATTGCGCTCAAATCGAGAAGTTGATTTCTTTGTATTTGGCATTTAGAGAAATTCTATATAAATTTTTGGTACAGATCTGAAAAAGAAAATCCTATCTTGAAACGCATAAAAGAAACATTTATCTTTGGAATTGTGATAGGGGCACATGCACTTTCAGGGCCACCCTATCTCTCATAGGAAGGTGAGAGATGCTCTCACAGGAGCATCTCCCTTTAAAATATATGAGGCCATGCCAAGCATGGGAGAGGAGGAATGGAAAGATCTAAATGAGACGTGTCTGAAACATCAAACCCCATTAGATCATCCAAACCTCATAATATATGGCCCTCAAGTTTAATGGTTATAAAAAAGGCATAATTTTTTTTAATACACTTTGAGTATATCAATGTCAAATTTTATCTTAGAGGGTAGTATATGTGAGAGAAGTCATTGATAATAGGTGGGCCAGTTGCCCCAAAATGAGCCCCAACTATAATAATATTTATATAGCAGTTTGTCTTTTACATATGTAATGTGAGAATTTCAATTTTATACATATATAAATTTTACACATGTATATAAAAACACAAATACACAATACAATAAATTCTTTGGAAGCACCTTTTATAGATGAGTAAATGTGGAACGACTTGAATTGCACATGTAAGATTAAATCTCAAAATATATGAATAATTTAAAATATCAAAATTAAACATTTGGGGTTTTAGGCAGGGGTGTAAATTATTCCAGGCCGCCCAAGCCCGGCATGTACCAACCTGAAAACCCGAGCCGTGGGTCTGCACAGCCCGTTGACAGCATTGATTGGGCCGGCCTGGCACGACACAACCCAAAAGGATTAGCCGTCCTGGTCCGGGGAGCCCTGGGCCGTGGTAGAGCACGGCCAAGGGCTAGGGTGCCTGGGCAGAGGCACGGCCCACCTCAAAAGGGAGGTGGGAGGTCTAAATAAACGAAGCCTACCCACCCTGTCCACCTAAAACCCCTCCTACACAAAACAAAACCCTTTCTTTCTTGTTCCCATCCGTCTCCGGCAGCGGCAGTGACCAACCTCCAACACTCAGCAGGTGGCAAATACTCCTCTCTTTTCTCCTCTTTGACTAGGATTGAATTTTCCTTTCATTCAGATGTGATTCATTTTGGTTGTTTGGATTTATGTGTTCTGGGGTGATTTCATTGCCATTGCAAGATATAGTTTAGAAGACATTTTAACAGCTATACCAACTAGCACATGAAGCTACTGAATATGGTTGGTCATCTTAAACTGGCCATGGCCCAAGTAATAGCATGAGATTTTACACTTCCACAATCTACATTCAGGGGGATGGGGTACCAAATCTGATATATATGTTTTAATATTTTTTTATATACATTCTTTCAAATGCCAGGAGAAACCCAATGTGAAAATAAAAAAGATGGAAAGGTACAATGATACAACATCGATCAATTGCAAATAACACCTGCCTCTCTGATGTCCACTCTTAAGCCATCCTCATCCTTTTACCCAAACCCAAATATCCAGTTTCATGATTTTTTTTACATCTTTTTTTGCCCTTTTATGTTTAGTCAAATCTTGCACAAACCTTGGCCTCCAATTTTTCAAATTCTTCCATAAGCAATAAACAATAATGAGATTTTTTTTATTGCATTGCAGCTTCCCAATTTGTTTCAAAAATTCGAAACCATATAAATTGGTAACCATATGCGAGGGTGAAGAGAGATAAGTTTCCTTGAGGGGGCTGTTATGTAAAAGGAGAAAAATTGATGCAGTTTAGTTTGTCAAAATAATATGAAGTTTACAACATATATAATTTTTTTGGGGTTGGGTTACCGGGCCTTGTCTCCATTCCCGACCATGTGATCATGTAAGGTACTAATTTTAGGGCTTCGAAGTTGTCTAAATGCTATCCACTAGATAGAGTTGGATGAGTGCCAAAATTGCAAGATCAATCTAGGGGTGTATGAAACTTGGATGAATGTAAGATTTTGGAGGGTGCTGATTCACAAGGGCAGTGTAGTGAGTGTTGAGTGGTGTAGATCAATTATATGGTGGACCAGGAGGACCCCACAGGCAAAGTCATTCCATGCTTAGGGACACCCTGGCCATCCCTAGGAATTGGTATCCATTGGTTCATATACCTAGTTTTGCAAGAAAACAAACCAACAATCATATTTCAATCTTCCTTGCCTTCTATCCTGCTATCTCATTTTCTTCCCTTTATACTGATTTGTGCACACTTGCAATTTCAGTCTCGACTACCTACTTGTGCAAACTGAATACCTGAACTTTGTACTTTTCATGTTTTTACAATTTCAGTTCGGGCCCGTTTGTTTAACTAGGACTGAGTTTCTAGGATGTTAAGCCATATCTTTGTACTGAAAGGGTTAAAAGTGAAGGATTAGAGGTAAAGATCAACAAAGGCCTTCAAATAAACTGCCCTGTGATACAAAATGATTATTTCAATCATCACCATACTAAACTAACTAACTGACTAGTGAAGTGATGGTCTCATCTACATCTTCACCTTAATCTCTCTCTCTCTCTTCTCACCTAGTTAATCTCTCTCTCCTCTCAACTGGTTACTAGTCCATCAATAAAGCCCTCTTTAATTCCTACAAATTCAGTATAGGCAAACAGGCCCTTTCTAATTTCTGAGTATTTATTTTTTCTTCTCTGGTAATACATATTGCCATCACATCATCATTTTATTTTTATTTTTTCCTGCTGGAATATGAGGTTTTTCTTCTTTGCAAACGCCATCTTTGGTTTTTTCTGTTGGAATTTTGCTAGTTAGAGATAGTCAAAGATCACCAAATTTTATTTTATTTTTGTCAAAAACTTTATGTTTCCATTCAACAAAACTATTTTGTTTTGGTTTGAATCCGCTGTAAAGTGTTCCTCCAACAGACGGAGCGTCCTGCTTTGTCCCTAAAGCATATGGGTGGGGCCCATGACTGTTAGTCCATGGTTCAGACCATTGATCTGATGGGCTTCAGTGTCTATTGGGTGACTGGGGTATGGGCATGTGGCCCAAAAATCTCACATATTAGAGATGCTTTCTGACCGCTAGTTAGTATCAGTTTAGAATTCAGACAACCTTTCAAAGAGTTTGAGCATTCCAATTTTGGAGGTATTTTTGGGCATTTTGCCACATCCATGAATGGGCCATCTTTTCTAGAGTTCCAATCATGAGCCTTGCAAGTGTGGATTTGATGGACTCATGTTTCCAATCTAGTCGGCACATGTATCATGATCAAATAATTTTTCCATTTGCGCGCGTTTGCGGTGAGAGAGAGAGAGAGAGAGAGAGAGAGAGAGAGAGAGAGAGAGAGAGAGAGAGAGAGAGAGAGAGAGAGAGAGAGAGATTGAGAGATTTTGCATATCTTGCTTTTCCATTCTTTCCATTCTTTCAATTGTTATTGTATTATACCATAATGCTATCATGTGGATCATTCCAGACAGTGTAGGTTTGGGTGCCCATACAAGCAGATATGAGTGCAAGTTCTGCTTCAAAATTGTCGAAGGGTATGTATTATCCTGAGTTATAATGGTTTTTCACCTTGTTTGCTTATTTTTGGATTTATGATTGGATTCATTTGTGATAATTAAGTTGTACCTAAGTTGAACTGAATGAAGATAATTGTCTTTCCCAACTGTGAACATTTACTTTATGTTGGACTTGGGACAGAAAAAAGAACGCAATTTCATTTTTTTTCTCCTGATTCAAGTCCAACTTGAGTGAATTTGATCAGTAAAATGGAGTTGGCTTTCTGAACAAACGTAGACTACCAAGTTTGGACATTTTGCATTTTGCTGAATTGAATCTCTTTGTATTCTAATTGGTTAATAATCTACACTAAATTGGTGTCCTTGTGGTGTCATGATACATGACTTTCCACCTTTGCCAGTAGAGAAGTTTACTTTTGATTGCTATTAGCACACAATCTTTAACCAGACTGCTGGTCAGTCATAGAAATCACATGGCTGGGAGTCGACTCCCACATACCTCTAACTGCTAATTTAACATTTTTGGTTTATATATAAATGCCATTGCAGCCTTTTGAATGGATTTTTTTATGGATGTTGAACTAAAGTCTAGAAGTGTATGCCAATTGCCAACTTTACATGACAAACTGCAGTTGGTGGAAGAGCATCCTTTTGTGTTTCCTTGGCCTGTAGGCCAGTTGGAGGACATGGAGAGAATCATGCATCATTGTCTTATGGACAAATTGGATTGTAAATCCCACACCAGCATGTAAACCAATTTCTGTAGATGGAATGGGCATACAATCCATATTAGATTTATTCACACCATTGCAATTAGTTATGGATCTTTTGAATGCCAGTGTTCCAAAACACAGGAAAATGGCTTGCAAGGTGACTCAAGTTTCCTGAGCTACTGTCCTTGTCCTCTATGAACTGGGGCAGCGATTGTGTAGTTATTAAACCAAAATTAAAAAAAAAAAATGTGGGACAAAATCAGTTAGCCAACAATTGTAAGCGCTGACAGAATCTTTGCTTCAGGCATGACATGTTTTATGATTGTAACTTGGTATATTTATGTCTGTAATGTATATGCTTACCACCATTCAATATATATGTGTGTGTGTATGCTTACCATGTGTGCGGACATTCTTGTTACCACATTTGTCTTATACATCTTGCGGGGATTGAAAAACTGTATCTTATTGTATGTTTATGAGAAAAAGGTCATTCATTGTTGGGGAGCCTTGCAAACAATTCACTGGGTTTGCTGAGAACATCTGATGATGAAATAGCCAAGTTGGGATGCAGCAATTTCTTCTCCCAGGTTTGTTTCTATTTTCTTGAGGTAGTACTATTTATTTTTTATACTCTATAGTCCTTTGGCCTAATTACCCAGAATTTCCTGTAGTATGATGGGTTACATTACTCTCTAATCTGGATTTTCTAGCTTTCCAATTCTTTGAACTGTAATCTTTCGGTCAAAATGCATTTAACAAATGTCTACAAATGCCTGTTACAATTGTTTAGGGGTCGTTTGTTTACGGTCATTTGCATATGTAAATGACTCACATGTGAAATAGTTACGCATCATTATGTTTGTTTGCATTCATTTACGCATCACATGTGTAAATTGCATATGAAAATGATGCGTAAACGAGCTCATTTTCGCACTCAAATTTTCACACCTCATGTGATGGTAAAACGTTATACACCAAACTTCATATGAAAAGGATTCACATAAAAAAGGCGGACGGTGCGGGCCGTGTATTTCCGTCACAAAGAGAGGTGGCTCAAAACCTGCTCAAAACCTGAATCCCCCATTTCTCTACTTTTTTCCCCCTTCCTTCCCCAGCCAAGAGAACGTTGAAACCCACTCTCTTCACCTCCCAGATCCGAGCACTCCAGGTATGGCGCCCTTTCTCTCTGCTTCTCTATTTTCTTTGTGTGTTCCTCCCCCCCCCCCCCCTCCTCTCCCTTTCTACTTTCCTCTTTGCCCACTCCATCTCACCCTCTCCCTCAATACCTCTCTGTCCTCCTCCCCCTCCGAGATCTCTCTCCTCCCCCTCCTCTCTCTCTCTCTCTCTCTCTCTCTCTCTCTCCTCTCTCTCTCTCTCTCTACTTTCCTCTCTGCCCACTCCATCGTCTGTAGCTAAGTTGATTCAGATAAACGAAGAGAAAAACAGAAACAAAGAAGATAAATGAAACTGAGAAAAGGAAATGGTTGCACAGGTAAAATGGTTGCACAGGTAAAAGTATTCTAAAATAAGTTCATTTTTAAAGATATCAAATCTAACTGGGAATCATCTGAAATGAATTCAAATGAACCCGAGCTAGAAGAGAAAATCGATCATAATTTGACCTGTTTTCTAATGAAACTGAAATCATCGAAAAATTCCATCATTGGAAAAATTTCATAAAATCAGAATTACAAATAAGTCCTTTTTTTTTAATAGAAAATACCCTATTTTTCATAAAATGGCATTTCAAATCAATATGGGTCCAAAACAAGAAATGTCCAACACAATTCCAGAAATTCATTGATACCAATAATTCCATATTATCTTATCATATAATTAATCTAACACATTAATCAACACTAATTAACAATTAATCATGCTTATTTGAAACTAAACATAATTAATTAAATAAAAACACATTCTAAAAATCGTAATCTGACAGTAAGTGCTGAGTTAGGCTCGGTTTAAGTGGAGTTGGAGGTGGGCTGGATCAGTGCTGGTTCTACCTGGGGTAGTTCCAAATGTTCACCAGGGTCTGTATGAATTGTCCAATTCATGGAGTTAAAATACGTTGAAATTCATGGAATGTGAGTTGTGAATTTGTTTGTTTATCCATTGAAAATAAATTTCTTATATTTTCACATATAGCTCAAACAAACGTGGTAAAATGAATCACATGCGTAAATAATGTGAAAATGGCATCAGTAGATGAACGTTGTAAATTGAAACGCATGCGTAAAGCTTACATATGTAATATTTACATATGGGACATTTACATGTGTAAACTGTAGTTATGCATCTCATGCGTAAAAGGCAAACGACCCCTTAGTCCTATTATTTTTTAAAGCATGGTTTGTTAGCATAGGAACTAGCAAAGCAGACCTGCGCCCAACACGGGCCATTAAAAAAAGTAATTAAATCTTAAAATATAAGAAGTTCATGTGTTGTAAAAAATTAATAACAACAGAGCAAACTACAAAGCACTATATCTATTCCTTCTGTTCAATCAATACAGATGGAAAAAAAAAAAAAAGATAAAACAGATCCTTGAATATTAAACATCTAAAAAAATCTAATCCAGATAAAAAATCTAAATAAAAGAATATCATATCTTGTTCAATCAAATACAGTTGAACAATAATAAAGTGGTTCCTTGCATACTAAACATAATTAATTATAATTAAGTACTACCTTAATCTTTTGTTCTTGGAGAATATTGTTGGTAGTAAAGATCTTGGCAATGAAGAGAGTTTCACAACTCTCTTATCCCTAATCCTAAATCTTAAAAAAAAAAAAGAAAAGAAACCCAGTCCAGTTAAAAATAAAACCTTCTGTACATAATGATTATATCTGTTCTTTTTATTCAATCAAATAGAGATGAAAATAATATAAAACAGATTCTTGCATATTAAACATCTAAAAAAAATCCAGTCCAGGCAAAAAATCTTAAAATGGACCTTTACATAACACGTATAGCTCTCAATTTATAGACCTATAGTGGGCTAGCCTCTATAAGCATGGTGGTCATTTGGTTAGTGATTTTGTTATAGAGTATCAAATACAGTTTGAAAGGTGCAGGAATAATAGTTTTCCACACTTGGGCCTGATTCACTATTGATAAGGGTTCTATAGCATAAACTGATCTTCCAAAATCCAAACCCGCTGGTCAAAATTGGTTTCAAATGAATCCAAGCATGACAGTCCTCTTTACCACACGAGGCTATACATGGAACCAGCAATGAGCTGTGTTGACTTCTATGGACTAAAAGGTAACTTAGATTTAACTAAAGTTTGGACATGTAAACCTAAGCAAAGGTCTGGCTTAAAAAGTAAACTGATATAACATTGGGGCCGAGCCCAGGCTTCCAATTTAGACTGCTCAATCAACCATGACAAAACCAAGGAGAGAGTGGTAGATAAGGTAACCTCAGCTAAGGTGGGAAGGAGAAGTCAAGGAGATCCACCCATGTCCAGAATGAAGATTGTCTCTTGGAATGTAAGGGGTTTGGGGGGAGCCTCTCGAAGGCTGTTGGTGAAGGAGTTCTTAAGGAGGCAAAAGGTGTAGATGTGTTGGAAGTGGAGAAAAAGAAAATTAGAAGTGGGATTTTTTCATGTGTTGGAAGTTGACGGGGATAGGGATCACAAGATTATAGGATGCATTTCCTTTTCTAAGAGGGAGACGTTTCCTACTTGTTTTCACAGCCATATGATAATAGTTCCATTCTTTGAAGTTTAATTTAGTGTTTTTATTTATTTATTTACAGCAAGGTGTCCCAGCCCTTTGGGCCAAAATAATCCCCTTGAAGTTTAGTTCTTTCGGAGGAAACCTAACAAAGAAGGAAACTATAAGCTAATGTCAAAGAGTCCTATTCATGTGGAAAGTTAAGAGTCCATAATAGGAGTGATATGCTAAGTTTCTAGGAAGATGCATATGTTTCCTTGTCCGGATTTGTCAAGGGTCCTCTATAATATCAACATTCCTAATTAATAGGGATGAATAGGCCAATCGGAACATGCTATGTGGACCCCTATGTGTGACCGAGGAGGCTCCAATTTCCAAACGGAACTCCCATGTCTGAAGATGGACTGTCATTATATATATATATATATATATATATATAATTTTATGTAGTGGTGTAGCCGGCCAATTATGGATGGCAATTCCAGATTTGACCTACCATCCAACTGTCAATCCAGCTCATCCGTGCAGGATTGGAACTTGTATTATTAAGTTAGCTATAATTTAGGAACTTGTATCATTAAGTTATCTATAATTTAGGAACTTGTATCATTAAGTTAGCTATAACTTAGGAACTTGAATTGTATTAGGATACTAATAATAGGGTAAACAACCCTTATATAATGAGAAGGATACAACCCTAAGGGGTACACGTTTTTCTCCAATATCCTTATTCTCTCCATGCATGCATAACTGACACCAACCAGGACCAGTAATCCAGGGTTTGGTTTGACCTTTTGGTTTTCAGGGTTTGGCTGACATTTCTTACCTGATTAATAAATGTTCAGGTTAAGTCCATTTTTACTATTTGACCCACTCCTACCCCAACTAAACACGTATAAGCTCAAACCAAACTCAGACCAATTTATGAATTGGGTTGAAAATGCCCAGCCCATATCTAACCTAGAAGTTTGATGCAGGATAGACCTCAAGCCACATTTGTATGGCCTAAGTAAATTTAGGATTTTTATTTCACTAATTACTTTTTATTAGTTTTCTAATTTTTATTTAATGGGTTGTAATTAGGATTAGGTTTCCAGTTTCATTAGTTTCCTAGTTTAATTAGTTTTCTTAGGTCCTAAGTTTGCTTTTCCTATTTATATTGCATTGTAGAGAAACAATTCTCAGACTTTGATTAATAGTATTTGAGTTGGGTATATCCTTCGGAGGTGCGTCCTTGTTTATCATCTTTGCGGAGACCTATCATAGTGTTTGTGGACACATGCTTCAGCACCGGCATTGTGCTTCGGCATTTCCACAGAAGCCCTAACCCTAGGGCATTCAGGGTTGGGGCTTGCATCAAAGTTATACCTGAATCCTTAATGAACAAGTCAGATTTAGGTTGGGTCGGCAGGTTAATACTAAGAATGTACTCAATTCATATCCAACCAATTTGTTAACCAGTTCAGATGTCAACCAAAACCCAACGGGAAAATGAAAGGGTCAAAATAAACCCTAGATTATAGAGACAGGTACCAGTCAAGATTGCAGGTCTTATTAGGAATCACTGGCTCCTAATTGTTCCAGCAAGCCATTACATGCCACCATTAGAAACCATTTTCTTACAAGTCAAAGAATTAAAAAGGCTAAACATTTTCACCATAGAAGGTTTGTGTTATTTTTTATATGTATTTAGACCAAAAGCTATCTTTCAACAAATTGTGAAAGTTAAAGGAGTAAAGAGTAATTCTCAACACTACTGGGACTTTTGAATAATTAGGCCTAAAAGGCAGGAAGTGTTATAAATTTCCCCATCTATTTTCATGCTTTGGGTGTGGAATTCTTCCATGTTTCTAGAGTTACAGAAATCAGGTAATGCGACATGTGTGTGTATTATTTGCAGCTGCAGCTGCAGCAGCAAAGAACTTTCATACAGATGAGGACCAATCTCAAAGTTGTGGACAACTCAGGTGCGAAGAGGGTTATGTGCATACAAGCTTTCAAGGGAAAGAAGGGAGCGAGATTGGGAGACTATAATAGCTTCTGTAAAGGAAGCACAGCCACGTGGCAAAGTTAAGAAAGGAGAAGTGGTCTATGGCATGGTTGTGCGTGCTGCCATGCAACGTGGGCGTTGTGATGGAAGTGAAATTAAGTTTGATGACAATGCAGTAGTCCTTGTCAACAAGCAGGGAGAGCCAATTGGGACTAGGGTTTTTGGGCCAGTACCTCATGAACTCAGGAAAAAGAAGCATGTCAAAATCCTAACATTAGCAGAGCATATCGCTTGATTGAGCACATTCAGCAGTGGTGAGTTCACCATAATAGGTGGTTTTCAGTTTGCTAAACTCAAAAGCACTGTGAGATCGACAGATGTAGCTTGGTCTCAGTAAATAGTTGTCTGCTAAACAATTCATGTGGAGTTCGAGAAAACTCAGAACGGTTCATATATGTTTTTCTATGCTGAATTCATGTGCTTGAATGGCAGGTTAGTGTTTTGATGGAAATGCATTGGTCATTGTTCCGCAAACAACTGGGTTTCTGTAGTCTTTCTACTACCTGTTAAATAACTCTAAACTGCTATTACGATCTACTATCTTGCTGTATGTTGTGGCTATTTATCATACCTTATAGAAGCAGAAAGGGGTGAGTTTTGGTTCACCCTATTATCGTGCGGTCAGTCAACCTGATGGCATATATAAAATAATCTTGTTTACCTAAATCATCTTTGCCGATCATCTTGTTTACCTAAATCATCTTCATCGTATAATGAAAATGACTATCAGTGTTCCATTTTATGGTTCGTCTTTGACATGATTTAGGGAGATGCAAACAGGTAGGATCTAGGGGGAAATATACAAGGTGGGCTATTAAATGGTATATGATTAAAGAAAAGTAGACTCAATTATGAATATAAATTAAACTATGCTTAGATGCTTTTAATAAGTGAATGTAATCATCTTCGATCTGGATACTTGAGTCAGAAGATCCAAATGTTTCATATTCAAGTTTCTCCCGAATCCAAAAATAGGTTTCATGTCTGTTTTATTCAGAAATTCAGAAATTTTGATGATTGGATATCCATCTACCGCCCTAGACATGAAGTTCAAATCTTGAACTATAATTGATTCATCGTTTTGTTGGGGACTGAGGTCGCAATGGACCATGGTTTTCTTTGTAGGAAGGCTAGGCCACAAGAGAGATTGAATTTGGCCTGGTGACAAGGGGCAGGTTGAGGATGTGAGCACCTCAGGCTTGGTGTGACAGTAGGGTAGTGGAATTGCAATTGGGCTTCTCCTTGTTAAATTATCTCATCACCTCCACTATCTCTGCATTTATGATTGTTACAGAACATCTTTTATCTTAATATACTTTCTAATTTTGTTGTTGTTGATGGATGAAAATTGCAATTAATTTGCTTTGTGATATTTAGTTATTTGTTGTGGTTTTTTTTGCGATATCGTGTAATTTACTTTATGAAATCTTGTCATTCTGTCTCCGTTCACAGCACAGCAAAGAAACCTTACACGACATCTAGTGTCAATTATGCTCGAGACCTTTGCACTTCAAGTACAAATACATTCACATTGCAACACATTTGCAGACGATCAAACCATCTCTACGTTGTCTATGCATCCCAAAACTATTTGTATGTCAGTATGTGTCTTCATCTTCAACCCCAACGCATCATCATCTCAACGCAATTCAAATTCCCAACTCTTTTTTTTTTTTGCTAACGGAGGGTTCTTAATCCTTTGGGCTGGACTATTCCCTTCGGACCCTGGGAGAAGCCGGGTAAAACTCCTGTGGCCCTTAGGTGGTAGCGCAAATGGACTCAACCTTCGGTTCCTAAAGATGGGGAACCGGAGGTCGATACTAAGACCTCTAGCTTCAGAAGAGGGAGGAATTGTGATCCTGGCCACTCGGCCAACCCCTTTGTTAATACAAGTTCAAGTTCCTACATTGTTGATACAATCTTAAAAAAAATGTATGCCCTCCAACTCTTTTCCATCACCTCTAATATATTTGGGTAGTACTCATCGAGAAATCCCATACATGCAAATCCCAACATCTTCGAATTTATAGACGTCTTACTACACCCAATAGTTCTCATTCATAACATCGCTTTGTATTTACGACTCAACATGAAAACCACCTTGCTTTTTCCATAATCAAACCCATCTCATTTCTATTAGCAACAACAACCATGAGTTAGGCCTCCAAGCTAGGATATAAACAAGCACCTTGCTTCTCATATTCAAGCTATTGCTCTTGCTGCAAATTCTCACCAACTTGGATTGAACATTTTTGAACCCCTGGCCTCAGCCTCCTAACACTTTTAGAGTTCAATCTACCACTGCGAGCTACTCCATCACCTACAGCCAAGGGTGGAACGAGAATTCTTCCTAGAGGGGCTACTATGTAGAAAAGAAATTTTTGGAAGGGCGACGTATAAGAAAAAAATGTATGTAGTTTTTAAAATAGACAAGGGCTTCTTTGAAGGTTTTTCGAGTAGGCGTATGTACAAAAGTCTAAAATCTTCTAAACTAAGGGCTTTTCAGAAAATTTGTGTGTTTGGGGGTCGTGCACACCACACACGTAGGGTTGTAAACGGGTCGGTTCCGGTCCGGGTCCAGGGTGGAACCGGAACCGGAACCGTTTTCTAAGAAGGGGAACCGGAACCGGAACCGTTAAGAATAATGGGAACCAGAACCGGAACCGGAACCGTTTGTGAGGCGGGTCTGGTTCCGGTTCCGGGTCTAGACTAATACCTGTATTTTTCTTTAAAAAAATTATGCTTTTTTCACATTTCAATTGAATCACGTACCTACAAACACTAATGTGACATTTTGTCTATTAATAACAGACACTTTTAACCAAAAACTCAGAAATCACATCCAAACAAGCAATGAGATGTAGAAAAGTAGAAAACCCTAATGTAGAAAAGTAAAAAGGGTTCTGTTTTCACATAATAAAGTTACCTTATGTTAGTATATATTGAGTCGGGTCCCGGGTCCACGGGTCTGAGCCACTGTGGATCTGGATCCAGAACCGGAACCGTTTAGGTATCGGTTCCAAAAATAGGATCCGGAACCGGAACCATTTTTTTATCGGGACCAAAATAAGGATCCAGATCCGGATCCTAACGGGTCGGAACCTTCGGGTAATCGGAGAATCTGGTACCCATTTACAACCCTACACACACGACGCCACGAAATATTATTTTTTCTATGAGTGTAGACAAAATGGCAAATTTTGGCAAAGTAAATATGCGTTTGATATCACAAAGTATTATATATTTTAGTCCTTTTTTTTTATATTTATTTCGTATACCGGTTGCACTAGACATGGAGAATGTTCTCCCAGGACAGACTGCATATTTGCTTATTTGTAGTCAAGTTTGTGCGGTCTACGTAGATGATATTTATCCTGACCCTCAATTTAACAATCTTAAATTTAACAGCAAGTGAAAGATCGGTGAGTGTAAATTAGATTAGGAGATGGTAAGATTTAAAAAAAGACTGCACTAATCAAAGATGAACCCAATGAGCTATTGAGCCTCATAGAGATTGACCGGTTGGAAAACATTTTCCACAAGACAGAGCTCCATGAATTTCTAGATTTTTACTTTTTTAGCACAAGGAGTAGGTGATGTTGAATTGGGATGAGATGTGACTTTTGATACGGCGCTCTTATCTAGGTCTACAGGCCTCTTTTATTTTACCATAAAAAGGGGTGCGTTTAGTTCAATGAAAATGACATTTCATGGCAGAAAGTGTTTTTAATGCATACTATCTCTCACTTATATTTTACCTCATATTATTTGAGCAAGTAATTTAACATATTTCTATTCTTACTCCAACAGGTCTTTTCTTTTTTCACGAGTGATATTGGTCTCATCTTTTTTCTTTTTTCTTTTGCTACCTCACATTGAAGAGAATGGTAAATTATTCTAGCCCTAAACTAGAATAATCCATCAATCCATGGGTCACCCTCGGGATCTTCTATGCACTTACTGCTCTGCCTGCATATGCTCTACATGAATATGCTTCCAGGGTCGGCTCGAGACAATTTAAGGCCTTAAGAGACAATCCTAAATGAGGCATCAAATTATCTATTATTATCTTTCTTTTCTGTTTTAAGTTTTGAATACCCGGATTCGTAATTTCTAATAGACATATTTATCATATATAAATTATAACTTGTAATATTTAGAAATAAAATGAACACTAACTATAATAAACATTCATTACGAGTTTGGAATTAAAAAAAGTCTTAAAAGCATAGAACAATAGAACTTGATTTAGTGATTTATCATTGTTGGCCACAAAGGTGTAAATATAGATGAGTTTCAAATTTGATGCAACATTTTCAATATAAAAAATAGATTATATTTTTAATTTAGTGAATTATGATTAACATATATAATAAGAAAATACGCACATATATTATTAAAAAAAAGACAAAACCAAATCAGTAAATCCTTAAACAAATATTGCTTTAGAAATAATAAGAAATTACAGAGAAAGGCAATCTATGAGAGAGACATAGAGGGTGAGCGAGTTAAGGGTACCTGATATATAAAACCGTTGGTGGAGATTGAACTCTTGCAAGTGACTTTTTAATATGGCAAGAGAAATATTAATCTATAAGAGAAATGTTCATTTGAAAAAAACTCACTGGTGAGGTTGTAGGGAGGTTGAAAATTGTTGAAGTTTAAAAAGATAATATATAGAGAAAAAGAAAGATGGCAGCTGGTTTAATGCTTTTTTTGGAATGTGAAAAGATGAATTTAATGGAATAATAAATGGGTAAAGATGAAAGGTGACATCCATCCACAAAACAGCACAAGAAAATAGTTTTACTAGGCCAAGTAGTTGTCCGCTCTGCCAACCTTCAAATTCAAATTTAAATATTATTAAAGAAGATCTAATAAGACTTTATGCAAGGACTCCTTGCTGTAACCAGGGGGGGGGGGGGGGGGGGGGGGGGGGGCAGTCACGGTATTTAGTTGAAACGACTTCCAAATAGAGCCAGAACAGATTGTTTACTTTATTTGCTTCTATTATTTGTTGTGGACCATTTGGGAGTAAAGGTGGAAATTTAGCTGAAGGTTGTTGAACTTTAATAAATAAATAAATCTGTATGTGTTCTAGATTGTAGATAAAAACCTCAGATCACCTCTTTAAGAGTTGTGCTTTGGTATTTTTTATTTATAGGGGCATTCGGCGATAGGTTCATGAACATTTCACTTTATTGCATTAGGTTCACAAGAAAAAGTCATAGAGCCAAAGGTCCTCTCACAATTATTCACACATAAAATGTCCAATTTGCCCTTTCTTTTAATCATATCTCATGATTGGTGGGATATCCCATTAATAATAGCCAACTAACATTTAATTGCCCACGATTAATGGAATCCCCAGATTTTTAAATAAATTCTAAAAACACACAAATAAATTTCAAAATAACAAAAATAAATTTAAAAAAAATAAACTAATTTAAAAAAATGCAATAAGTTTAAAAAAAGCAATATGTAATCAAATAATGTAAATAAATTTAAAAAGTTGTAAATAAGTTTCAAAATATCCAAATAAATTTTAGAAAATATAAATAAATTTCAAAAGACTCAAATAAAACTCAAAAGATCCAAAGAAAATTTCAAAAAATGTAAATAAATTTAAAATAACGAAAATAAATTTTAAAAAATGAAATAATTTCAAAAAACGGAATGAATTTGAAAAGACACAAATAAATTTCAAAAGGCACAAATAACATTAAAATACACAAATAGATTTCAAAAAATGCAAATAGATTTGCCAAAAAACTCAGTTAAATTTTAAAAAATAACCCAGATGAATTTGCCAAAAATATAGTTAACTTTGAAAAAAACACGGATAAATTTGACAAAAACATAGATAACTTTGACAAAAACGCAGATAAATTTGTCCAGAATACAGATAAATTTGACAAAAATACAGATAAATTTGACAAAAAAATAGATAACTTTGTCAAAAATACAGATAAATTTGTCCAGAACTCAGATAAATTTATCAAACACTAAGCTGGGCTTAGTCATAAACTCAGATAGATTTGTCCAAAATTCAGAGAAATTTGTATGAGAATTCAAATAAATTTGCGCAAAAATGAAATAAATTTGATAAAAATGAAAAACTCAGATAAATTTCATAAAAACTCATATAGATTTCTCAAAAAACTCAAATAATTTTTTCAAAAACTAAGATGAATTTATCAAACACGAAGATGGACTTCTCTGCGCAAACTGGGTCGGGTCAGACTGGACCTGGACTGACCCAATACCTGGGACGGCCCAACTGAGTCTTCTTCCTCTTCGATAGCTGTTCTCTACTACAGAACATAGAACGCAGCGCCCAGGCTCTTCTACGGTTGTCTTCTGCGGCTGTCTTCTGCGGCGACGATGGATCTGGGCTGTAGGCTGGGCTTCTGTAGCAGGTCAGGTCAGAACTGACGAAGACAAACCCAACCTGACTTGGCCGAAGGTCGTCTTCTTCCTTCTGGTTTCTGTAACCAGAAACGGACAACAACAAGCATATTGCCTTCTTCCTCGATTCTGGTGATGGCATGGCGCAGTGTATGGTGACGATCCCCCTTCTCCGGGGACATGCATGAACGGTGGTGGCGCAGGAAATCCATCATCAATTTATGCATTTCGTCTGTTCGTACTGTAACACCTCAACCCACGCCACCACACTATCACGTGACTTGTCTTCAAATCCTCTTTTTACAAGATCAGAACTCATAAGATCTAACGTAACTTGTCTTCCAATCCTCTTTCTACAAGATCAGAATTCAGAAGATCTAATCACACGTGACATGGCATGAATGATATGGCCCCGAGCCTACCAACCGCTCCAACAAAACGATTGCCACAGACGTTACAGTCTCGAGTATGGAAACAAAGATCGATCTCAACTGTTGAGATCCAATACGTCGATGTCCATGTCCGGATTGAAAAAGAAGAGGGAGAATGGAAGATTTAAAATTTTAAATTTGAAGAAGAGGGAGAATGGAAGATTTAAAATTTAAAATTTAAAATTTTTATTCCTAATCAGTTGAAAGGGCAAATCAGTAATGAAAAGGTATGAGGTGGCATATCTAGGGACCTCTCTCACATAGGTGGCGTATCTAAGGACCTCTCACCGAAATATGTCCAAGCTGCATGGACTACATGCCTTGGAGAAAAAGTTGATGGACTGGAGGCCTTACAAGACCTCTATGAGGGACCTTTCGCTAATTTACTCTTATTTGATATTGTCATTCTTTCCTTGTCATCTTCTCAAGCCTACTAAATATAGCACTTTGGGAGAGTGGTTTTGGGTGGCAAATAAGTTTAACTCATATTTTGGATTTTGGATTTTAGATTTGGAAACCTAAAATTCATTATATCTTCTTGAACCAATCCTTCACCCAAAATCAATTTTTCATAAAACCGGCTTGTTTGGTAATTTTACTTGTAAGTAAAGTCTAATCAAGTAAAGTTAAGCATAAAATCAAAAAAACTTTATTTTAAAACTCCCTCCATCTTTAAAAAAAAAAAAAACAAGAACCAACTACCTTTATTCACTAAAAAATTATAAAAACTCTATTTCTCTGTACAAAAAGTCAAAAATATTTTATCACAAATAATTAAAAATAAAATATCATCATAACTTATTTATATTTTATTTCTTATCTTTATTTCACTTTATTGTACTTTATTTTAAAAGTAAAATTACCAAACGAGTTTAATAAATTAACATGATTCATGAATGGTACGCTGGAGGGTCAAAGGCGCTGCGGGTGGGGCCCACGTGGAGGACCGAATCTTCGATTTGATGTGAGGGCAGGCCCTGGCGTGCTGACGCGTGTCCCTACGTGGGTTTTGGGTGGGACCATCTGATGCCGCGGGACACAACAGTCCAAACCAACTCCTCTCTCTCTCACACACCATATCAGTTGCCAAGGCCTTTACGTTAGCTCTGGCACGTGGGATCCACGCTAAGATTGTGGGACCCACCCTTGCCTAACACATATCCCATCTGGTTCCATAATGATTTGGGGTGGCTTTGATTTTAAAGGTGGCCCCAATGATGGATTGAAACCATAGATCTGTCCTCATTTCTCTATTTACATTCTAGATTATCGGTTTGTAAGTTTGGAACCTGCTATTCATTTTGATTTTTTGAAATGATAGAGAATATAGATTGTGTTAGTACATAAATGCCCAACCTAGCTAGTTGCTAAAGAAGTTCCTTGTACCAGTTCTTTTTTTTAGAAAGTTCCTTGTACCATTTTCAAGATAACTGATGGTGTAGAGCCATTGAAAATCTAATGATTTTGGAGGTGATGATTGGTTGATGAAGCTCTGAGTATTAAATGCTATGGTGTAATTCTTTTAGAGATGGTGGGTACTGGGTAATGTAGTTCAAATATGTCATCAGTTCGCATTCTACATGTTGTGTGCAATATTCAGGGCATGTGAGGAGGAGGTGATATGGTTCGATCACTCATTTGGATGTGGTTCTTTGAATAGGGATATTTCTTCTTTTTTTTCACATATGAATTGATGCATTACAAGCTGCGGTTGCTAATGGTCCATCTAGCTTGGCCCTATGAAGAGATTTTGAGAGGCTAGTTCTAGCATATGAACCCATTCACATTGTCAAAGAAGAAATAAAAAAAAGGAAGAAATGAACCACTAGTGCCATATGACAGCATACAACATCCTCAAGTTTAAGAAAAATGAATTATTTCAAAAACAACTCCATTTGGAATTAGAAGTTTGAAAGTTGACTTTAACCGGTACACCGATAAAATATAACTCTCACTCAAACTTTTTACTAAAGCTTTAATCTATAATTAAATAAACTTGTTGATGCGAATTATAGAGGTTACACTTCTTTAACATACACTCCCTTCCATTATTACTATAAGAGCATCATTGTTTAACAAATGTTTAATGAGAGTAAAATTAGAATCATTTACATGACTATCCTAATTTTGGCGGATACTTTAATGCCATAACTTCGTATTCTTAATTTATCCACAATAATCACATGCAAAATACTAGGAGGACCGCTCGTTATGCGTTGACTTTGCGAGAAGAGGCTCCTAGTGTATTATTTTGCAAAGAGTAATGCTACCTGGACATACTTTTGGCATGAATCTTGGACAAACTCGACCCCTTGAATATCACTGATATTAAAGGGGTAACATAGGGGTTTTTGTCCAAAATTCATGCCAAAAAGTATGTCCAAGTAGACTTTTTGTTTTGGAAAACTTACATATAACCAGTTGGATTTTTTACAAACAACCACCTCCGTCTTCAATTTTACATAAAGCAACTTGTTATCATTCTTGATAGCTAATTCTTAAGGCCCTCTTATATTTGATAATGAACTCTACACAAGTCATGTTAAATATTAGAGGATGCGGGTATATTTCGCTTTGATTTACATGTAAATAAGGGTACGGCATGTTCGCGGTGACTGGATTCAGTAAACAGGATGCAGCCAGTCGTCTCTTGAATGCTGGTGAGACGAACCACCAAGCTAGAAATTGAAATGCAAAGAATTTACTTGTCTTTTACTGGACACCTTAATAAATGGCAAACAGGTACCCAACTGAGAATTTATAATGTCTTTTATAAAGTTCAAACAAATATTCATGTTCATTGAGATGAAAATGATTCAATATTTTTTTCGATATCTCGGCCCAACATAGGATGTTGGAACCCAAAGGAAGACACAAGTGGGATGAGAAAGCTCAACACGAGAAGAGAAGTCCACACAAGTGGAAAAGCGGTATATCCAGGGATCAAATCCCTGGGCGCCCGAGTGACATGTGGGGTTGCCAGCCAATTGATCTACCCCTTATTATCGAAAATGATCCAAAATTGAATACCTGAAGGCTCATATGATTCACCTTAGAATATGTAGGTTAGGGTCTCGAAGGACCCAATCTAAATTGGAGTCTAGGATCAAATTTACTTGCAGGGTAACATTTGGGTTTGGACCTAAATACAATATGATATATGCGCACAGCGCGCTATGTCTGTGGGGGGTGAGAGGTTGGTGGTTGGGGATGTGGGAACAAGGGGTCTCCATGGTCCACCAAAATTTCAGGGAAATCCTTGGTCTTTTCACAAATAGGCCCCTCCATTTTATTTTATTTCCATATTTCCCAGTAAAAGGAAAAATCTTTACGTCCACTTGTGTATCCATGTATATATATATATATATGTACACATGCATACACACATATACATATATATATACATGTATATATATGTACATATGATCGTTTTTAGCAACAACTAACCACTCTAAGATTGCAATAATATGGTCAATGGGGCCCACCTAGCTAGAAGCATGCAGACCATGAAACTTATGCAGTTAAAAGGCCTCCTTATGACCTACCTATAAATATCTGATCATGGTCGGTGGGCGTTAAAGTTGTCCACTCCTTAACCATTGGATAAGGTAGAAGGAGTGTCAAAGTTTGCATGATCAATTGGAGGGCCGACCAAATTTCGATAAGTGTCAAATTAACTTGGGCTTGTGGTAATTCAAACAAGTAAATTTTGTCGGTAAAAGGCTTAGATTAATTGTAAAGGGAAGGTAGGTAGTCCCGTAGGCTTGATACATGACCCTCAAGTTCAACAATTTTAAAAGCATCATTGTTTTTATTTCAATCCAATGGTCCGTTTTTATTTCAATCCAATGGTCCGTCCCATTCAACTAGGTGTAAAAAACCTTCCCAATGAGTTGCATACCTTCCACACTGACACTCATCAAACTATTATTGACAACTGAAAATAAATATCCAAATATGTTTTTGCCATCAATATTTTAAAGGTTTCTCTGATTAGGCTGATTCTAAGTTAAGTACTTCTTTCCATGCATTCAAATCCCCATCCCTTAACTCTCCTTCATGGTTGCCTGTTGGTGTTCCCAAGTGGGCTCCAAGAAATGTCCCTCTTATAGTGGGGACGTCCAAGTGGATAAAATTACCAATATATTTTAGATGAACCATCAATTTGTTGCTCTAAATGGTGGAAGTGTAGGAGACAAGGCCAAGTACTGCTGTATGAAAATACAAATCAACCAGGAAATCTAGCCTTGCCATTTGGGTCCCAACTTGTTTTAGCCGCTGCAAATGTGTGTAGTTAGACTACTTCCGTAGGTGACTACAACGAGAGGAAGTTAAGAAATTTCAGTTGAGGAGTGGGCTCTATTTGAGGGGAAGTATTAAAAAGTACTATGATATTTCGATAGGAATGGTTAGTTAAAGAAATTTAATAACTTCACCAACCTTAATTGTGCGGTCCCAGTTAGAAATAAAATTGGAGATTTCAATTTAAATATAATTAGCTGGATTGTATGATAATTATAGTGGCATAATTAGAAGAGGAGTTTCTTACCCAAAAGCGTAGCATCTTTATTCTACTTAAAAGTTAAAATAGGTTGGATATTTTGGACAAGGTTTTTTTGTCTTGACTTGGAAAAATATTGGTCTTCTCTTTTTCACTGTCATGGCTTTTTAAGCATGTGTTTCTCACCCCTTCTAGGGCTTTTGTTTTACATGGATTTTATATAGTAGGTGATCAAACAACTGCTTGCAGAATCTCTTCTTCTTAGCTAGATGTTGCACTGCATGGATTTTATTGCTAAATAGTTAATACCCACTACATACATAATAAAGGATCAATAGTCCAGTTACGATTTTGTTCTTCAATCATCTAACAGATCGATCAAACAAAATTTGACTCAAATTACCTTCCCAACAAGAGCATTAGCTTTCTCTTTGATTAACTTCCACGCTGCATCCACGTGGCGCTCTTCAGTAAGCGTGGCCCCCACAGCAAATCTCAACAAGTAGACTCCACCCAAAACAGTATGGGTAATGTAAACTTGCCCGGTTGAGTTAACCGAGTCAAGCAATTTCCGATTCAACTCATCCACCGAGTGAACTCTACCAGGCGGGTTCAATCGAAAACACACCAAAGAGAACCGCCTCGGCACGACGATCTCAAACCGTTGATCGCCGCTAACATGGGCTTCGAAGGCCTTCGCCATCTGAACATCTGACCGGATGTGGGTCTGGAGGTTCACCACACCATGGCTCCTAAGCACGAGCCATAGGCGCAAGGCCCGGAAACGACGGCCCACACCCACCTGCCAGTCCTTGTAATCCACCACCGATTTCGACTCACTGGGTTTGTTCTTTAAGTACTCAGGATCAATGCTTAGCCCTTTTACTAACAAACCCGGGTTCTTGACCCACAAGCAACAACAGTCCAAGTAAGTCATGAGCCACTTGTGTGGGCTGATGCTGACCGAGTCTGCCCCCTCAATCCCGTCCAAGTACTGCCTAAACTCCGGGCAGATGCATGCACTGCCCGCATAGGCGGCGTCCACGTGGAGCCACGCACCATACATCTCTGCCACATCAGCAAGATCCTTGACCGGGTCAACGGCAGTCGAAGATGTAGTTCCAACAGTGGCACATAGATAGACCGGCACCAACCCGGCTGCGATATCGACCACCATTGCCTCCATGACTCGTTCTGAGTCGAGTGTAAACTCGGTATCGGCAAATGTTGGTATGGACCGGATGTTGGAAGGGAGAAACCCCGCAATACGACCGGCCTTGGTGTAGGTGGAGTGGGTCTGGTCGGAACCGTAGATGACGAGCTTGGCGATGTTTTCCTGGCCGACCTTCTCGAGCGCACGATCACGGGCTGCGACAAGGGTGCAAAGGATTGCCTCGCTCGTGGTCCCTTGTATCACCCCACCACCGGTGCTGCTAAACATAAAAGACCTGATGAAATATAATATTAAGAAGATTAGATATCTTATGATTGTTGACAACCACTACTCTAGAAGCTTTAAATAATAAAGAACGGTGTAATAATGTAAATCAAGCTTACAATAATGATAAAGATGAGTTCATTAATTAATAATATTGTACCTCTATAAATGAACAACTTTCAATGAAATTTATTTCATTGATTTCATCCTAAAATGATAATCATGATCAAAGCCTAAAACTAACTATCTTAGGGTCCGCTAAATGAATTATATTTTCCTATTCAAAGTATCATGTGCCAGATTTTAATCTTAAGCCCGACAAAGAAGGAAGGTTGCCTTGAGTAGGTTGTGAGCTAACAAAAGAAAAATTTGATCACCAAACCCAAACATAAACTCTTATTATTTCTTCCCTATATGTAGTCCATTTTTATCATTATTATTATTACCGGGGCAGGTTGAGGAGCTTTGCGAGCCAGTCCATGACAATGGTCTCGAGCTCAGTTGCGGCGGGTGAGGCGAGCCAGTTGAACCCGACTGAGTTGAACGAGGTGCAGAGCATCTCTCCAAGGAATGCTGCAGTGCTGACCGTAGCAGGGAAGTAGGCGAAGAAGTTGGGGCTCAGCCAGTTGGTCATTCCGGGGATTATATCGTTTCGGACGTCATTCAGTATCGTTTCTAGAGTTTCGGGTTCCTGTGGAGCAGCAGCAGGAAGGCGGGCTCGGAGATAACTCGGTTCGACTCGGCTGAGAACCGGGTAGTTCTCGATGTTCTTGTAGTAGTCTGCAATGAAATCAACGGTCTGGTGGGCTTGTTTTCTGAACTCTTCTGGATCCAATGGTTGAAAATGGGCCTCAGAAGAATTGGGAGATGGACTGTTGTGACTGCCCATTTCAAGTTCTAAAGATAAGGGAGTGAAAGAAATCGAAGGCAAGAGTGAGTGAATGAGAGCTTGGTTTGTTGGGAAGGGAAGAGCAGTCAGTGGTTCAATGAGGTAGAAGCTGGTGCTGTTTAAATAAGAGTTTTTTTTAGAAAAAGACCCCTATCTTTTCACATAATCTCAAAGAAACCCCTACATTTTATCTTTTTACTAAAACCGCCCTTTTAGTACTAAAAGTAGACTTTAAAAAAATAGTTATGACCCTCCACCTTTTTGACTCGACCAATTTACCCTTAAGTAGCGTTTGGTTCGCTGAAATGGTTGTAGGTGGGAATGGAATGGAGACCGGAATGAGTTTGGAATGGAATGAGGCAGGAATGAGCATTTCCATTCCAGCGTTTGGTACGCTGAGGAATCAACCCAGTTGATTGCTATTCCTGCGTTTGGTATGCTGGA
Organism: Litsea cubeba; assembly: GCA_012931725.1. Lineage (NCBI taxonomy): Eukaryota > Viridiplantae > Streptophyta > Magnoliopsida > Laurales > Lauraceae > Litsea > Litsea cubeba. The sequence goes on from CM022948.1 coordinate 57,247,887, forward strand.
ATGAGTCTTGGAATGGAACAAAATTTACATTAGACTGACCAAAATACCCTTGTTAGAATTTTATCTTTGGCTCAGTCAATGTATAGATTATAATATTATTAAATAGGGGAGCCCACACAAGGTCTTCTATTTAATAATAATAATAATAATAATAATAATAATAATAATAATGTATAGATTATATTATTATTATATAGGTGGGGCCCACACAAGCTCTTCTATTTTATAATCTTATAATAATAATAATATATAGATTATATTATTATATAGGTGGGCACAAGCGCTTCTATTTTATAATCTTATAATAATAATAATAATGTTGGATTATATTATTGTTATATAGTTGGGGGCCACACAAGCTCTTCTATTTTATAATCTTATACTACTAATAATATACTAATATAGATTATATTATTAATTATATAGGTGGTGGCCCACACAAGCTCTTCTATTTTATAATCTTATAATAATAATAATAATAATAATCTATAGATTATATTATTATTATATAGGTGGGGCCCACATAAGTTCTTCTATTTTATAATATAATAATAATAAGAATGTATATATTATATTATTATTATATAGATGGGGCCCACACAAGTTCTTCTATTTTATAATCTTATAACAATAATAATAATGTATATATTATATTATTATTATATAGGTGGGGCCCACACAAGTTCTTCTATTTTATAATCTTATAACAATAATAATAATGTATATATTATATTATTATTATATAGGTGGGGCCCACACAAGTTCTTCTATTTTATACTCTTATAATAATAACAATAATAATAATGTATATATTATATTATCATAAAGGTGGGGCCCACACAAGTTCTTCTATTTTATAATCTTGTAATAATAATAATAATATATAGATTATATTATTATTATATAGGTGGGGCCCACACAAGTTCTTCTATTTTATAATCTTATAATAATAATAATGCATATATTATATTATTATATAGGTGGGGCCCACACAAGCTCTTCTCTTTTATAATCTTATTATTATATAGGTGGGGCCCACATAAGTTCTTCTCTTTTATAATCTTATAATAATAATTATTATAATAATAATGTATATATTATATTATTATTATATAGGTGGGGCCTACACAAGTTCTTATCTTTTATAATCTTATTATTTTAATAATAATGTATAGATGTGAATAAGGGTCTTTTGGTCTAAAAAAAAGTAGAAAGGAATGGAATGGCCATTCCTTCCCATCTCGGATGGAATGGCCATTCCTCTACATAAGGGAATGGGATTCCGGAGGTAATGGTCATTACGCCATTTTTTTGCGAACCAAACGCAGTAATGACCATTCCGTTGGAATCACCATTCCATTCCGACCTTCATTACAGCGAACCAAACGCTACCTTAGAAAAACTCGGTGCAACACGGCATTCAGGCCTTCTCCAACGTTCCATGCTATGCGACCAAGCACTCCATACCGCGTTGCACATGGTTTTTTTTTCTCCAAAAAGTCTACATGGACTGACTCATAACTCAATGGACTAACCCCATGATATCCATATCCATGGGGATATCATGTCATATATCATGGGATTAGTCCATGTAGCATGACTCTTTTTTTTCCTTTTGCTTTCCTCGTTTCAGGCTTCTTCATTTGTAGAGAGATATGAACGTGGAGACATATTTGCATAGCGCAGAGTGAAGAACCGTTCAATTGTGTTATGAATGTGGAGGCATGTTTGCATAAAGCAACTTGTGATGATCTAAAGATACCTATTTTGGCGAGGTTCCTCAAGCAGTTCAGGACCCAACTGAGTAACCCATGTCAAGAGTTTGACGGATGGAACCCTCCATGTCGGGCTGCTGCCTCCTGATGTATGCTCAACCAAACATCCCTTGTTTTCTTAATCCCGAACCAAAGACTCTGCAACACCCATCTTATATCCTCTTATCCCCCTTAAACGAACAAGTTCCTAACCTGCCCATCTATTCCATCTCTCTTCTCAACCATCTCATCCTTACAACCACCGGTCATCACCATTAGAACCTATTCCAAGACCCACCTGCAACTTTACATCTCTCAACACCCATTTTAAAAAGGGGATTTGACATATTGGACCCTCTTAGACACTGTTGTGTCAATTGCATGACTCTTAGTTAGCTAATGTCATCAGAGTCGTTTGACTCTGGTCCACCTAGTGTTTTTTACTTTTCTGCCTTGGATCCCATGATATCATTGTTGGGCTTAGTAGGTCCAGACCAAGTGGGTTCATGGACATGGGTATTATGGTAATTGTACCGGGACTTTCTTAATGACTAAGATAGGGTTTCTTAGGGGGTAAGAAAGAGAACATTATATATATGATGTAATGTGTAACCCATGATACAGACAGACAGACTGACAGAAGAGTGAACCTAAAGGAGAGTCGAGTTTCTTTCCCGTGGACGTAGGCAAGATTGCCGAACCACGTAATTCTCTTGTGTGTTAATTGTTTGTCTTGTGTGGTTGTTTGTTCGTTCGATCACTGATTCACGTTTCCGCATACACGCGCACAACAAGTGGTATCAGAGCCTAGGGTTTACTAGGGTTGGATTGTACCGCGTTGCGATCGACAGATCGGATCAAGAAATTGATCCGGATTTCTGCACGTTGCTCTTCGTTGCACGAAACAGACAGAGATCGGTTCAGATCTCTGCCGGGCCACACGATCAGCTGCAAAGAGAACGGTTTACCCAGAAAGAGAAGACAGCAGCGCTGTCTTCAAGGATTGCAGTCTTGCAGATCCTTCCATAACTGGAACGAAGAAGGAAGAAGGTTCTTTTGGGATCATCGTTGGGCCACGGACGAGGATCGCTGCGCACTGGGCTGCCTCCTCGCTGGAGAAGATCCCCTCGCCACCGCTGCTGACCGCTGCCGCCCTCCTTGTCCCGGCGTCCGCTCTTCGCCGGAGTACGTCGCCGGCCATCGTAGGTCGCCGCGCTGCTGCGCCATCGCCGGAGACGAATAACCAAAGGAGCAGAGCCCTTCATCGTTTTTCTGGTTACAAAACCAGAACGAAGAAACAGAACAGAGTTCTATTTATCCTGCTTGGGGGAGAAGAAGGAAGTCTCAGGCCAGGTCGGGTTTAGGTCAGGTGGACCTGACCCGTTTGCAAGAAGCCCAGCCCAGTACAGACAAGACCAAGTCAGGTTAGGTTCTGGGTTAGTTCCGCCTGACCCGTGGACTGGGAAGCCCATTCCAGCATTCTGCTGACGTCAGCGCCACGTCAGCGAACAGTACGGTCAACAGGGTTTGACCGGGATCGACGGCAGAAACTTGTTTCGTCGATATCTTGATCATCCGAGGTCAGATCGGAGATCCGTTTGCGCCTACAGACTCGTTGCGAGCAGATCTACGTAACTGTGGAAGAAGATTGGCAGTTTGACGGTCAACAAGAAAGTTTGACCAATCGGAGCGCAGAAAACTATTTTTGCGATATCGGAGCCATCCAGAGTCGGATTTCAGATCCGTTTCTTCCAGCGTACTCGTGGTGACGAGATCTACAGATTGGTGCAGAAATTGAGGTTAGTGACAGTTGTTTATATTTTCTTGATTATTAAATTGAGATGGAGAACAACACTGTGAACACTACCATGATCAAACTCAACAATACCAATTGGTTGATTTGGAAACCTAAGATGGAGGATATACTCTATTGCAAAGACCTCTATGATCCCATTGAGGGGGATAGTGCCCGACTAAAAGATATGTCTGATCCAGATTGGAAAAAGATGCATAGAAAGACCATTGGTCACATCAGACAGTGGGTAAATAACAATATATTTCATCAAGTGTCTAATGAAACCAATGCGAGAACCCTTTGGATGAAGTTAGAAGAAAGATATGAGAAGAAAACCGCCGTAAACAAAACTTTTCTGATTAGAAAGCTTGTGAATATGAGATTCAAGGAGGGTGGTAAAATTGAAGATCACATAAATGATTTTCAATGCATTGTGAATGAGCTGGCTACAATGAAGATGGTCCTTGATGATGAGATGCAAGCTTTATTTCTTCTAAGTTCTTTACCAGATACATGGGAGACATTGGTTGTTTCCGTGAGCAACTCTACTCCAGATGGTGTGTTATCAATAAGTCAGGTTACTAGCAACTTGTTAAATGAAGAAACAAGAAGGAAAACTGCAGGGACAGATAATGCACAGGCCTTTGTTACTGAGAATAGAGGGAGGAGTAAGAGTAGGGGACCAAAGGGGGGTCGTGGCAAGTCCAGAGGTGGCAAGGAATCACAGACTAAGAAAAAGTCTGAAAAATGCTTTCATTATGGCAAGGAGGGTCACATTAGAAAGAATTGCTTTGCCTTGAAGGAAAAGAAAGAAACCAACAATGAGCAGAAGAATAACACTAACACTACTGCTACTTTGGATAATGAAGTAGTGATTCTGACCAGTGAAGTTGAAGAGTGCTTGAGTGTTGCAGATAATCAGGTTGAGTGGGTTGTTGACACAGCAGCATCCTACCATGCTACTTCTTCTAAGGAGATGTTCACGACGTATAAAGCAGGGGACTTTGGCACTGTGAAGTTGAGCAACACAAGTCATTCGAATATTGTTGGGATCGGTGATGTCTGCATTCAAACCAATATTGGTTGCACAATGACGCTGAAAGATGTGCGACATATTCCTGATCTGCGGTTCAATCTGATTTCCGGGACTTCATTGGACCGTGTAGGTTATGAAAGTTACTTCGAAAATGGTAGGTGGAAACTCACTAAAGGGTCTCTTATTTTTGCGAGAGGGAAGGCGTGTAATACGCTGTACAAGATACATGTGAAGCTATGCAAAGGTGTGTTGAATGCTGTTGAAGACAGATCCTCTCCAAATTTGTGGCACAAGAGACTTGGACATATGAGTGAGAAAGGACTGCAGTTATTGGCAAAGAAAGAACTGATTAACTACTCCAAAGGTACATCCCTTGAACCTTGTGATTATTGCTTGTTTGGTAAACAGCATAGGGTTTCTTCTCTAAAACATCAACGACAAAATCTAATGTGTTGGATTTAGTATATTCTGATGTTTGTGGTCCCATGGAGGTGGAGTCATTGGGTGGCAATAAGCTTTTTGTCACATTTATTGATGATGCATCTAGGAAAGTCTGGGTTTATGCGTTGAAATCGAAGGATCAGGTGTTCCAGGTATTTCAGCAGTTTCATGTCATGGTTGAAAGAGAAACAGGAAAGCTCTTGAAATGCCTCCGCACAGATAATGGTGGTGAGTACACATCCAACCAGTTTAAAGGCTATTGCTCAAAGCATGGTACTCGACATGAAAGAACAGTTCCTGGTACTCCACAGCACAATGGTGTAGCCGAAAGAATGAACCGTACTATTCTTGAAAGGATGAGATGCATGATTAGAGTGGCACAGCTACCCAAACCATTTTGGGGTGAAGCTATTCTGACTGCCCTGATTAACAGGTCTCCCTCAGTTCCTTTGGATTTTGATCTTCCGGAGAGAGTATGGACAGGTAAAGATGTCTCCTATTCTCATTTGAAGGTATTTGGGTGCAAGGCTTTTGCACATGTACCAAAGGAGCAGCGTTCAAAGCTGGATGATAAGGCAGTGTGTTGCATTTTTCTTGGCTATGGTGGTGCCGAGTTTGGCTACAGGTTATGGAATCCAGAGAAAAGAAAAATTATCAGAAGTAGGGATGTTGTGTTTCATGAAGATCAATTCTTTGGAGATATTGAAAAGACTGAAAAGTCTAATGAAGTTGTTGAGGGAGTGATTGATCTCACACCGACTCCTTCTCCAGTGCAGACTACAGGTGGAGAAGGTGGACAAAACGATCCAGATCGTGATGAGGCGCAGGGGTTGCCAGATGAACAGGGTGTTGAGCAGGGGGATCAGTCTCCTCAGTCAGAAACCACGGAATCTCAGGTTAGGAGGTCTACTCGAGAGCGTCAACCATCAATAAGATATCCTGCAGCAGATTATATTTTGCTTACTGATGAGGGGGAGCCGGAGAGCTACCCAGAAGCAAAAACTCATGAAGATAAAGATGAGTGGATGGAGGCTATGCAGGATGAGATGAGTTCTTTGAAAAAGAACAATACTTATGAGCTGGTGGAACTTCCAAAAGGCAAGAAGGTTCTGAAGAACAAATGGGTGTTCAAGGTGAAGAGAGATGACAGTGGAAAACTGATAAAGCACAAAGCACGGCTAGTGGTTAAAGGCTTTGCGCAGACGAAGGGTCTTGACTTCGATGAAATCTTCTCTCCAGTTGTGAAGATGACTTCTATCAGAGTTATTTTGGGTCTAGTTGCCAGCATGGACCTTGAACTTGAACAGATGGATGTGAAGACTGCATTTCTTCACGGTGATCTGAAAGAAGAGATCTACATGACTCAGCCGGAGGGGTTTGAGGTAGAAGGAAAAGAACAGCTGGTTTGCAGGTTGAAAAAGAGTCTCTACGGGCTGAAACAAGCACCGAGACAATGGTACAAGAAGTTTGGTTCATTCATGGTGAGTCATGGGTACCGGAGGACAGCTGCAGATCACTGCGTTTATGTTCGTAAATTTGGTAATGGTAAATTTATCATCCTTCTTTTGTATGTAGATGATATGTTGATAGTTGGACAGGATAGTGAAATGATTGGCAGATTGAAAAGGGACATGTCAAAAACTTTTGACATGAAAGACTTGGGTCCCGCACGACAGATTTTGGGAATGCAAATACGTCGTGATAGGAATACCAAGAAGCTGTGGTTGTCACAGGAGAAATATGTTGAACGGGTGCTGGCGAGATTCAACATGATAGATGCTAAGCCAGTTAGCATGCCTTTAGCCAGTCACTTCAAGCTCAGTAAGAGATCGTGTCCTACTACAGATGAAGAAAAGGAACGGATGATGTCTGTTCCGTACTCCTCAGCGGTTGGGATTCTTATGTATGCCATGGTGTGTACACGACCAGACATTGCTCATGCAGTGGGTGTAGTGAGTAGATTTCTTTCTAACCCTGGGAAAGAGCATTGGGAAGCAGTGAAGTGGATCTTCAGATATTTAAGAGGTACATCAGATTTTTGCTTATGTTTCGGAGGCTTAAAACCAGTACTTGAAAGCTTTACAGATGCTAATTTTGCAGGCGATCTTGATCGTCGGTTGTCTACTTCTGGGTACTTATTTACTTTTACAGGGGGAGCTATTTCCTGGCAGTCTAAGTTGCAGAAGTGTACAGCATTATCTACAACCGAAGCAGGATACATAGCTGCTAATGAAGCAGGGAAGGAGATAATTTGGTTGAGGAATTTCTTTAAAGAACTGGATTTGAAGTAAGGAGAGTATGTAGTCTACTGTGATAGTCAGAGTGCTATGGATCTTATCAAGAATGCTACATACCATGCCCGCACAAAGCACGTTGATGTGAGATATCATTGGATTTGTGAGGTCATCGAGAAGAATCTCATGAAGCTGGAAAAGATTCACACTGACAAGAATCCCTCTGACATGATGACTAAGGTCGTGTCTAAGGGAAAGCTGGAGTTGTGTTCAGAGTTGGCAGGACTGGACTCCTCGTAAGGGGTTCAGAGACGTCTTCCCCATGGTCTGGAGGGGGAGATTGTTGGGCTTAGTAGGTCCAGACCAAGTGGGTTCATGGACATGGGTATTATGGTAATTGTACCGGGACTTTCTTAATGACTAAGATAGGGTTTCTTAAGGGGTAAGAAAGAGAACATTATATATATGATGTAATGTGTAAACTATGATACAGACAGACTGACTGACAGAAGAGTGAACCTAAAGGAGAGTCGAGTTTCTTTCCCGTGGACGTAGGCAAGATTGCCGAACCACGTAATTCTCTTGTGTGTTAATTGTTTGTCTTGTGTGGTTGTTTGTTCGTTCGATCGCTGATTCACGTTTCCGCATACACGCGCACAACAATCATTGGATCCAAATTAAAAAGCCCATACATTAAAATAAATCCCTAGATCGTACGTCTTTCCCCTCTTCACCTTTTCATTTCCCCCTCTTTCATTTTTCACTAAGCAGCAAGAGACTGACCCTGCTTCTGCAACATTTGGGTTCTTCATCTATCTAATCCTTTTCTTCATCTTTTTTTTTGTCATCTTTCTAATCCTCTTCTGCAACATCTGTGGAATGAGCTCGGATTCGGTTTTGAGAGGCCGTATGGTCGCATCTCGATGTGGGATTTGAACAGAGGGGAGATTCTGAGCTCGTTCATTGCCGGACGGAGCCAAGTTCCGGCGACAACCACGCCGTCGCCGGTGGTGGTCGTGTTCGCCGGAGTGGCGGGATGAGATTCTGGGACGCAAGAGTCGGGAGTCAGACTCCGGCGGCGGCGGCGGAGTGGCAGATATGTTAGGGGCCGTCAGTGATGTCTCAGTGCTGTAATGTGATGAGATCATACCTGTTTTAGGGCAAGCCACAGTAAAAGCCGTCCGAGGACACGGTTGTCTGTAAATAGATTTCAGTTGTTGATACTTAATATATGAATGGATGGATTTCGCTGTCTATGGCCATCTTAAAATTGATTCTTCTTTCCTTGGATCGTTTGATTTTTTAGCTTGATTAAATCTTACTTTTAATTGTATATATTTTTAGGCTGCGTTTGTGTAGCTCAATTAGCCCTTGGAAAAAAAGAGAAATAGTGCCTTTCTCAATATAGTTTGGTGCAGTGATGTAAAAGTTAGAAACCCTTCATTTTAACCTTCATTAGATGTGAGAGAGATTTTCATAGTTGGGGTTCTTTTTCATTTCCTTGTCTCTGTTGGGTTTTGTAGGAAATGAGTTTATATTTTGGTTGAGAGAAAGTTAGTATTGGAGGTGAAGAAAGAAAATGCAGACGTTTGTATTGAACAAACAGAAAAGCCATGCTATCATGGGACTATCCCATGAAAGCATGACTTTTCTGCAATACATTTGGGTGAAACGTTAGTCCAACCAAAAAAACGATGCCCATGTAGACTTCAAAATGATGGTCATGTGATTACAAAATGTTATTGATTCCTATTAAAATACAAATTTTACTTACAAAATTCAGACAATTTGCAACAAAAAAAAACTGAAAAAGCCATGATATCATGGCTTTTCTGCAATACATTTGGGTAAAATGTTTGTCCAACAACAAAGCATTAAAAATAATGCCCATGTAGACTTAGAAATGATGGCCATGTGTCAGTTTTACACGCTCTATCATTATTGATTCCTAAATAAAATGATCTTTGTTACTTACAAAATGCAGACAGTTTGTAATATAGAAACTGAAAAGGCCATGATATCATGGGATTATCCCATGATATCATGGCTTTTCTGCAATACATTTGGGTAAAATGTTAGTCCAATAACAAAACATTAGAAATGATGCCCATGTAGATTTATTTTGCATTGTATGTCATTATGTTTTCCCCCTTAAAATATAGAATTCATTACAACAGTTGAGGGGGATTCCGATAATACCCACCATATTATGTGAACTGTGGTTGAAGAGAACATGTGAGTTCTATGGTTTCATGGGACTGTGCCATGATATCATGGCTTCTCTGCAGCATATTGGGGCTAAAAGGTCTCCAACAATAGAACACTAGAAAACATTAACCATGTAGATTTAGTTTCCAGAGGACAGTATCCAATTCCACAAAATGGTATTCACAAAATATATCTACCTACAAATACAAAAGGTTTCCAGTTACATCATAAAAAAATACTTGCATTCAAAAAATCACACATAATTTAGTGCCCTTGAATAAATTGATGCTGATGTGTTGACCGGAGAAGAATGACCCATTTGGGTGACTTCACTCCCTTCATGCACAGATAAAATCCACTGCTAATAAAATACTTGGTGACTTCACTCTCTTCAAATACTCTTGCTTCAGCCCATTCAAACCTTCGGTAAATGGATCAATGGCATATGCGTTCAACCCTCTTGTCCGCCCTGGTGCACCCCCTTTAAGCAAGATACATCAAACACGTATCTACATGGATTAAGGAAAGGTAAGCATTCAATGGGTAATTTTCATGTAAACAAGGAAATGCAGATCACGAGCTCTTTGATCTTTTCTTACTTTCCAAAAAGAGGTCAGTAACAGGACTCTGGCGACTCCTCTCCATTAACGCCTCCAGCTACTCCCGCATCCTCTCCAGAGCTTTATCCAGACCACGAAGTCCTTGAAAACTAGAGCTTCAGCGGAGGCAAGTTGGAGTAGACTCCTAGTAGCCATTAGTGACTTAAAAACACAATAACAAGCAATGAAGAACCCAAATCATTTTATAAAAACCCTCTTCGTTGACAAAAAAAAAAAAGAGAAGAAGAGGATTAGAAAGATAAAGAACCCCAAATGTTGTAGAAGCAGAGTCGGTCTCTTGCTGTAAGTGAAAAAAGAAAGAGGGGGAAATGAAAAGGTGAAAAGGGGAAAGACGTACGATTTAGGAATTTTTTTAATGTATGGGCTTTTTAATTTGGATCCCATGATATCATGGGAATCCAGGGCAGAAAAGTAAAAAATACAAGGTGGACTAGAGTCAAACGACTCTGGTGACATTATGTTACTAACAGTCATGCAATTGACACAACACTATCTAAGAGGGGCCAATGTGTCAAATCCCCTTTGAAAAATCACAACCGACAATCCTTCCTCTCTCTATTCGTTCAGCCAAACAGCCCAACAGCCCGGTTAGCCAATTATCTCATTCTCCACCAAACTCGAGTCCAAAATAATGATTACGGTCAGTATATCTATTGTGGTTCAAATACAAAAAGATAAAGACAGATTTGTTGTGATGTCCCGGATTCCCACACTAGTATTGAGAGGAAAGTGAATGGGATGATATATAAATCTCACACCCTTACCTTCATAAGGCCTTTTATATGGGCGAGGCTAGTGGGTTGGGGCGTTCCAAACCCGCCCTAATGGGATGGTGTATGAGGCCCATCAGCATGCATATAGGGTGGAGCGTTACATGCATTTATATTTAGATTATTAGATAGAGATTTGTATTGAATTTATCTCTCATAAGTAGGATCACCATTGTAAATCTTGGGAGTTTATTATAAATACAGAATACAAAAACAGTAGATTGACTCTACGTTGAAATTAATATTTAGAAAATGATATTTAGTGGCCATCGATCCTAAGAGAATACCATTTTTTGTTTTATTCTCTCTCATGTGAGACACTAATATCATCCACTTAGTTGTGTACAAGAAGTGCTTTACCTGTATTTTTTCCTGAGTTGTTTTCGTATTTTAGTAGTTTCACAAGCCACCTAGCGTTATAAGTTATAACCCCTTTGATCCAGCCAGCTGGCAGCACAGACCATCGTTCCAGCCACCTGGTATTCAGATACAGGCTATTTTTTGGTCTTCTTCCAGTGTCACTGCCTTTCTATAACCACTGCCCTGCTCACTGTCCCTTTCTAATTATGGGTGTTCTCGTCTAACTTGTCTTTGCCGCCTCCTTTCTTCTTCCTGTTAGCGGTTATTGTCTTCAATTGGGCATCTAATTCTCATGTCTGGGTCACTTTTCTTCACCACCGTCTCCTTTTTCTCCGCCTCTTTACACATCTTCCTATGATCACAGCAGCCCACACCACCTTCCTTACAGCAAGGTGGGGCTATTGGGGAAGATGACGTATTAGACACTGATCGTAACCGAACTGACGGGCAATTCTCAGTTGTTCATTTCCCTCCTCTCCCCACCTTGAGTTTTTCTCAGGGCAGTTTAGTCCAAAATGAAAAATGTTCGGAGTCATGACGGCTTTCCAGATATTTACAATTAGTCAAGGGAGGCTTTGGTAAAAATATAAAATACAGGGGCCTTTTTCAAGTTATGTGAAAATAAAGGGACCTTATTGTAAAAGACTCTTTAAATAAATGTTGAGAAATGCACGTGTGATGATAAGGTAGGTCCAGACCAATAAATTATCAGTGGGTCACAACCTGTAAAATTTTGAGCCTATGTGCATTCATCCCTAGTAGAATTGACTTTATAACACATCTGAATCATCAATACACATGGAACCCCCTTAAGTACACTAGACCCATTGAATTTTCATCAATCCAAATGGATTGGACCGCGGGATCGAGGGTTAAATTTTTTCCTTTAATATAAACTTTTTAAATTTGTGGGCCATAGATGAAAGGGTTAAAGGTATGGGAATGACCTCAAATTTGATATATTGTCTTATCCAAAATGTCTATTCTCATCCCCATAAGTCCCATGATCAGTGGATCCCTAAATAGGATGCACTGAAATATCCCCCCAGTCTTATTATCTGTACTGGATTTATAGTTTTGCATGAGATAATTTTGAATTCATGCCCAGAAGGGATACAGAGATACATATCTTTTGAGCAGTTTCATCTTTTCAAGTGGGTTCCTGTGGTGGACTGGTGTACGTTCTTCAAAGTACTATTTCTATCATTCCGTACTGGAAGATGCATAAACGATAATGAGACTCCTTCAATCGACCTGAGTTGCAGTTGTATAAATCCATGATTTAACCCCATCTATTTAAAATTCATTCTGTTCAAAATAAACTTCTTTCAAGTACATAGGATGTCTTTAAATCTTAACCCAATATAGGAGTTGTTCTCATGATAATGTATAATGTAGAAGATCGTCTTATCAGGTTTTGTCAGAGATGGTCAATTATACAGTTGAACCGATTTCTATTAGAGTAAAATTTTACAGTATTTCATACATTATTAGGAGGATCTTTATATTGAACGGCTATAATTTTCTATTGGTGAGCCCCCACTGTCATTTTTCCATGCAGTACGTTTTCCTGCATGTGTAAACCCAGATTTTGCACCAGTGTCCTTTGTTGTGACGAGTACCAGGCCCGATCAGTGTCAGACCAGGCCCGATCACTGTCAGACCTTGGACCTTTGTCTGTCCCACGTGCTCCCCGTGAGTGGGATGTGTGGGACTCCTCTGTGTAGCCCACTTTGATATATCTTCAAATCTTATTTCAGAAGAAGTTGAGGTTGGTGGACAACATAATTAGAAATATTCTACTCAATCTTTCATTGTAACCAACTATTATTGACAGTTCAACATATCACACTCATGGGAAGTCACGTGGGAGAAACAAAGGGCAGGATTGAGACTTATTGTCCATTTCAGTGTGACCAACTATTATTGACAGTTCAACATATCTGATATCACACTCATAAGAAGCATGTGCGAGAAACTAAGGACCTGTTATTATTATTTTTTTTTGTCTTATAGTTCATTATTTAACGATAGTACACTTGCAAATGCAGACTCCATCTCTATATCATCATTTCAAAAGTCCGAACTTTTTTTTTTTCTTAAAGCTTGTCATATTAAAAATTACTTCAGTGCATTAAGTGGGAGAGAGTAAGTAAACCTGCATAAACCCATTTTTATTAATATGGGGCTCATTTTATTAGATTATAATGACAATCAACATCTATACTTATAATTGGTTATAATTGAGGATATAGAATGTATTAAAAGTAAAAAATAAAAAGCAGAGATGTATCACTAAACACTCAAATCAAGGGAACTATTTATGAAGTCTATAAACCATAGGGTTATATAAAAACATCTCAAATTTATAAGAGATTGATTTCTCATAGGGCCCCTCCTATTTAATCCACAACAGATCAAGAGAGAGCTGGTGGTTGATACACGTGTCTGCAAATGGAAAATATTTAATGGACTTTTCTTCCTCTTTTGCTTTTAATTAGTTCGTTGAGATAATTTATAATAATGTATGCTAGGATTAAGTCATTTTAATGTATATGATTAAGTGTCACTAAAGGGATAGTTCAGTTGACTAAGGACCACAGTTTGCACTCAGAAGTTGAGGATTCGAACACTACAACAAATCACACCACTCCCGACTAAATTTCCCGACTAAAATACGTTAGTCGGCAAATAACGAACTATTGCCGACTAAATAAACATTGGTCGGCAAAATTGAATAAATTCGCCGACTAATCTATTTTTAGTCGGCAAAATCAAATATTTTCCCTACCAAAGAATAAATTAGTCGGCGAATTTGTCATTTTTTTGGCGCCAACTCGCTTCCCGGTAAGTAATCACGGGTATTTGATCAACTGCGACTAAATATTTTAGTCGAAAACTTCACTTCATATTTACCGACTAAATTATTTGGTTGGCCATTTTTTTCTAAGTAATTCCCGACTAAATATTTAGTCGGCAAAAATGCAGCAAATAAAACTTCTACAACCATTGGCCGACTAATTATTTAGTCGGTACTAATACACGCTTTCCCGACTAAATTACTGGTCGGGAAATTGTTTTATTTCCCGACTAAATTAATTTTAGTCGGCAAGTTCATTTCTCGACCTCACTTCAGCGACCAACCGCCGACCAAATGTTTTTGGTCGGGAATACTATTCATCGACTAAAAAATCGACGTTTGCCGACTAAAGTGTTAGTCGGGAGTGGCGTGATTTGTTGTAGTGGAAACTGCACTACAACACTGGAGCCAAAGGGCTTTACCTGGCTCCCCCTTAGGCCGTAGGGATTATTTTGATCCAAAGGACCAGGACACCTTCCGTTATAAAAAGAAAAAAAATGAATATGATTAAGTATCATGCAATTTGAATAATAAACTATATACTAATTAATAAAAAAAAATATCTAAACTAAATAGATGATAAATCCACTTGTGCAATCATCATCATCATCAACACGATTACATTATTTATGTAATCATCAAAATATAAATTCATATTACAACACGATTATTTAAAAAGAAACCCATATATAACACTTTAACAATATATGTGAATTAATTGAAGAAGTACTGGTATATTTAGTTAATTGAAGAAGTCCATGGTTTTCAAGCCGAAGGACCCAATGCGCTTCAGAATATATTCAATATCTTGCATGCATGTAGGTGTATTGATTATATATCACAATGCAATCGGATCCTGACGCGGGCCTGGGTCTAAGCCCTCTATTCAGGTGCAGTTCAAGGGCTGTAAAATAAATTTGAGTATGCCTATATATCCTGAATCTGTGTCAGGTCCAAGCCGGCCCTCAGTGATTTGACACCTATACATTGTCATCCATGTCTGAGTCCATCCTAGCATAATTTTTGGAAGACCCGGGCTGTTTGGATAAATGAGGAGTGGAGTGAAATGAAGTGAATTTCATATGTGTAATGGAGTGAAGAGAAGTAGGTTGAAGTTAAAGTAGAGTACTTCATTTCACTCAATTTGAATGAATATTTTGAAGTTAAGGTTTGGAGTAAAATCTACTTTTACTCAAGGAAATGAAACTATTTAGAGTTGAAGTGAAATGGAGTACATGTGGCTCACAACATTACTTCATCTATCGGGTCAGACTCATCCAAACGGAGTAGAATTGAAATTTTAGACTGTTAGGGCCCTTTTGACTTCACTCTACTCTATTTTTGCTATTCAAACAGGCCCAAATTTAATAGACCAGTAGAATCTCTACTTGGGGAAGTAATCTGTGGACTATGGTCTCTTCTGTCTTTGAGGTGCCCGGGGCATAAACATGAGACGTCTAGTGGTCTAGCCAGTGGGATTAATTGGGGCATTCAAATATACATGCTCTAAAAGAAAGTTACATAGGCAAGATCCTATAGCTCATAAATGGATCAATGCATTACTTCAAATTTCAAAGGAGCATTTCTTATGGGACTGTGGATAGCAACTCCCACTCCCATCTCCCCTGCCAGGGATTGAGGGATTCCTGACAGGGGGCTTGAATTCTCCTCTCCTGGCCACGGCCACTCAAGCTGAAAAAAAAAGAGTATTTCCTTTTGAACTTGAACTCCCTCTTATATCTTTTACCAAAAAGAAGAAATAAAAAGCTTCCTCTTATATCAGAAAGCAACTGTACTTCACTATTTCTCTTGTTGGATTGGTATTGAATGTGATGTTTTAGGGTTTTATTATATGAGACAAACCAGCGTGTGGGGTTGGTGATAGAGTGTCGCACATTATCCGCGTAGCATAAATTTGAACTTTCTACAAAAAATAAGGAACCTGTATTTTCAGACAACCTCAAAAAAAGGCTAAGAATCTATATTTAAGTTTATTCTAGGAAAAATTACCGTACGGACGACCCAAAACCTTACATCTACCCAATACAAGATGAAAGAATGTGATTTACCGGATGAAAGATCGTACACAAAAGGACGACTAAAATGGGACGGAAATACCCTTTTTCCTACGATATCATAGAACTGTAGGATATCGCAGGATTCGATTTCCCAGGATCTTAGGATATCGCACAGTTCGATATCCTAGGCCTGTAAGAGATCACACAGTTATCTACTCCCATCCCATCAACTATCACTATTTTTCACCACAAAAGGTCCGTTTCCATCTTCGGCGTTTTCTCTTCTGCGTTTCTACAGGATATTACCATTCCATCTTCTTTCATCCGTACTTTATACATTTTATTCATCACAACAGGTATGTGGGACCATAACATTTCTGAATGCCTTAAAAAAATAGCAAATAAATGTGGTATTGATAAACCCTTTTTTTTATTTGATTCTTATGATGGAAACCATAAGTCACTTATTAAGATTTAGATCCCTCCATGAAATGCATTATTTTGCCCATCTTCTTGCATTTGATGTGTTCTTTTTTATTTATATACTGCTCCCCTCATCTTGTATCTTTCACCATTAACCTATTTAATAGTCCATTTGTGAAGACTTTTTTTTGATTTCTATGTTATAATAGTAAAATGCATAAAGTTTGTTACTCACTAGAAAATAAGGCATTCTGAGTCTTTATAGGTACTAATATTGTTGGCATTATATTATATCCTATAAATCTCATAACAACAGATTTGATGGTAAAATTCATTCTATGATTACTACATATTTCCATCAGATTACCATAAATCTCAAAACAACCCATATCTCAAAACAACCCATAACAACCCATGCATTTTTTATTAATAAAATATATTGTGTTTATATTGTTTTTATTAGGATGTCAGATGTTGATTTGTGTCTTATACTGCACTTTGATGGAGAGCTAGACATGGATCGCTCACATCCAATATATAACGGTGGAGAGCAAAAGCCTATCTTTGTCTATAACAACATAACGTACAATTCACTAATCAAAAAAGTTGTAGCAGAAACCAATTGGGAGATGAGAAATGGGTACCCTTACATGCAATACATACATCATACAGGCCGGAACTTCACATTAGTAGGCCTAAGAGGTGATGATGATCTCAAGAGAATGTTCAGATTATTTAGATATATATGGAGTTGATCCTATCTTTTTGTATATTCATAGAAATGATGGTGTTGCCACAGACCATCAACCACCAAGTTTAAGGTATGAAATAAATCACATTACTACTTGATATCTATTATTATATTTTTTATTAGCTAAGTCAATTTGGATGCATGGTAGGTGTACAATATCTCAATTACATCAAGATGATGAGAAGGCAACGATAAGTATTGGCGCAAGGAAGAGATCGTTCATGAAGGAAGCTGATATAAACCCATCAAGTGTTCTTGAGTATGAACAAGATGAGGTAACGAGAAGCAATAGTGTAAGGAAGAGATCGTTCATGAATGAAGCTGATATATACCCATCAAAAGCTCTTGAGGATGAACAAGATGATGAGATGGTAACGAGAAGTAATGGTGTACGAAGAGATTGTTCATGAATGAAGCTGATATAAATCCATCAAGAGTCCTTGAGGATGAACTCAGTCCCTTTCCAATTACTAAATCAAATAGGTTTGCACTAAAACTTTTGAAATTTAGTTTCTAAATATTATTTCCAACAATGTGTTTATGATTGATCATCCACTATGCAGGTTTGATGAAAAGGGCAATGCACCTATTCAGTTCGATTTAAACAGTCCCGTGGAATGTGCTACTCCCCCACCGCATGAATCCTAGCATTTTGTTATGGTAGAAAATGGAGCATGTGTCGCAGAAGTGAATGGAGAGAAATCTAATGCAATAAAAGACAATAATATTGTTGACACTTTGATTCCTGATTTAGAGCACATTGATGACGACCATGTAGAGAATTCCCAACATGACATGTGAAAGGGAATACAATTTCCAGATCGTGATTTATTCAGAGAAACATTAGCGAAATTTGCAGTGCATAAAAACTTTGCTATTAAGCCTCTGCAGACGAGCAAGACAGAAGTCACTGCAAGATGTGCTGATCTTACTTGTCCCTGGCGTATCCACGCTTCTATTGTGGCTTCTGGACCCCAATTTCAAGTGAGGACATATAACAGCAGTCACTGTTGTTCAAAAACAACGATGGGGATGGGACATAGGCAAGCTACATTGATTTTAGTCACTGAGTGGATCAAGGAACGGCTTCGACACCATCCCTCGTATACACCGAAGGAAATTATTACTGACTTTCAATTGGAATTTGATGTGGTACTTAGCTACAGGAAGGCCTAGAAAGCAAAAGAAATTACGATGCTTGATATACGGGATTCATACGAGGAGTCCTTTAGTATTTTGCCCCATTATTGCCTTGAGCTGGAGATGACAAATCCTGGCAGCATAACGGTGCTGATTAAGGAAGATGATGATTCGTTCTTAAGATTTTTTTAGGCATTTGGATAAAGCATACAATCATTTTGTTTATCCCTAAGACCATTAATTGCTGTCGATGGTGCCCATCTTCGCGGAAAATATATATCTTAGAGTCTTACTCACAGCCGTGACTTATGATGGAGACAAAATACTCTTTCCGCTCGCATTTGCCATAGCTGAAATTGAGCGACAAGATTCTTGGGAGTGGTTCCTTGCGGAAATTTCTATTGCATTTCGTCCTACATATAATTTGACCATTGTCTCTGATCGGCAAAAAGGACTTGTGCAAGCCGTTTCCAACAGGTTCCCAAATGCATATCATTGTCATTGCGTACGACATGTTGCACAAAATATAGCTGAAGATTCAAGGATAAAGCCATCGTGGCCAAGTTCTGGAGAGCGGCAAAAATGTATAGAGCATGCGAGTATGAGAAAGAGATGGCTGATATAAGAATTGCTTCAGAGGAAACATACAAGTACATTGACAACATCCCAAAAGAGCAGTGGGCAAATGCATTTGTAAGGGGCCGACGGTATGACATGCTCACTCAGAACACTGCCGAATGTACGAACGCTTTGCTGAAAGAAGTGAGGGAGTTTCCTATAGTGAAACAAGTTGAATTGATACATGCCAAACTGATGGAGTTTTTTTTAAGATCGACAGTTGAAATCACAAATGCTGGAAACAAGGATGACCAATTATGCTGAAAAGGTCATAAACATGGAGTTAGAACATTCACCTCGATTGGGAGTGCATCCAGCCAGTCAATGGGAATTTCAAGTTCATTCACCTGGTAAGTATGTAGACGTCATTTTACTTGACAAACATATTTGCACATGTCGGAAGTGGGACGTACTTGGTATCCCATGTTCTCATGCATTGGCGGTAATCAAGGCCAGATGTCTCGACCCATACGACTTTTGTCAGCATTGGTTTTCAAGGGACACATATCGACAAACATGCAGTTATGTTTTGCATGCAACACGAGATATAAGGCAATGGGTGGAAAGAAGCAACATGGGGGTATTACCACCCCATGCAAGAAGACAACCTGGCCGATGCATATACTTGAATGGTTTTAAATAATTCAAGCAGGTAGGCAGGCCCCCTTAAGCCCAACGTAAACCCATAAATTTGGGTTGCAACAAGGCAAAATAGATATGCCCTAATATGCCTATTGATATCATCTTCAGATGCATTCTTTGGGGGCTCAATGAAGTTTTTATGAGACCATGTCAACTTTAGTTGTCCACCCTCAGAATTGCATACTTCCTGAATGATGGGTCTCTTAGTGTATGTACGGCCTATAATTGGTGGACCATCAATGGGTAAGCCATAAATATATGCCACATCTTCAAGTGTAATGGTGGCCACTCCGGACAAAAAATGAAAGGTATTTGTTTCTGGCCTCCACCTTGCAATTAATGCACTTATCAGAGAATAGTCGATTCGCATGTGGCAAATCTGTGATAGATGGTGGAGGCCAGTCATTTTCACACTGTCGCATTGCCTATCATTTAATTTCCAAAATCCCATCTTAGGGTTAGCGGGAATACATCGGTAAACACCCGGTTCCTTGCCATTCCATATTGCTGTGGAAATGTGATTATCTTGTTCTGATAATACTGATGCATCAATAAGACCTGGTTGAACGGGTTCCATCTGCCAAGTATTATTCGAATTAGATGGAAATAACAAAACACAAAAAATAGAATGCAATTTAACAGCCAATCTAATATAAAAAAAAATAATCTATTATAATCAACTCAGACATCAGAATGAGAAATCTCAGGTTGTTTTCCAGTAGATTCATATATTACCATATGATTACAACAAATCATAATTGTGCTTTAAGAACTAAAGAAAAGGTCATAAAAAAAGAAAAAAAATTATAAAGGCTATATGAAAGTTCACAGATAAGTCATTGGCGAATGGTATATAAACGTACACTCCTATCATTAACAGTTTTCTCATTTTTCTAAACCAATTTAAAAAAAAAAAAGGTGTAGTTTCTCCTTTGAAACACATACCAAACTTGGGGCTTAACTAGAAAGATGATCATCCTTACTTTTGTCTTTGTCAATTTTCTTTAGGACTATAGAAAAGTTTTGGATGACAATTTTGCTAATTCCCAGCTCATCTAGCTGTTGAATCAAATATTTTGACACCCGAATTCATACATGTGCAATAGTTATCGATCAATGCTTTATACAAAAAGAAATAGAAGTTTTCCTACCAGCTTCAAAGGGATTTAATGATCTATCAAATCATAATAAGTGTGGTTTTTGTTGCCAGTAATGATATGAAACAACAATACTCCAAGGCTATAGATGTCTAGGGGCGGAACCAGGATTTTCATCTTGGGGGGGCCAAAACTTGAATAAATTTCAAAAGGAAAAATGCACAAAAAATGAATGTTTCAAATATAGAGGTTGGATAGAGACCTTTAATGTTTCAAATATAGAGGTTGGATAGAGACCTTTATCAGAATTATAAAAAATAACAGTTATAATAAAGAAGAGACACACCCACAACAAATGTAATAGATTCTTAAACGTGAAGATCAAATGGAAAGCAAAACCTATACATCCGAAAACATGCACCAGATTGCAGAAAAGTGAAATCCAAACCCCTGTATCAGACTCCCAAGAAATGGAACCAAATTCCATGTAACTCAAGCCGCAGTAGAGTAAGAGAAAAGAAAAGAACAAGAGAAACAACATGAACATTAAAAACCATTGAAGTAAATCAAAATCTAAACTCTAGAGGGAGACCAAAGTCCATTAGCTGGATTCTTTGAAATTAAGACAAAAAGAAATCTCAAACCAACATATCATATTCATAGAGCAAAACCCATGTCCCACATGCCAAGAAAAAATGAAAATGAAAACCTAGCTTCTCATAGAGAAAAACCCATGTCCCAGATTCCAAGAAAAATGAAAAAAAAAAGCACAATTCTAGATTCAAAGAAAAAATGAAAATCAAATCCCACTTGAGGCCTTGCCAGTTGCCACACTCCAAAATTTAAAAATCCCACTTCACAAGATTTAAAGACATAATTAAACAAAATATGAAAAGACAAAGAAAGAGAGAGAAACAAGAGAGCCTATGAGAATAGAGTTTCTCTAATTACTTTGGTAGCATTGGACATTCCAGAGACCCTGCTGGCCTCTTCAGCCGCTCCTTCTTCTTCTTCTTCCTATTCTTCTCTCCTCTTCTTCGTTAGGGACAGGGTTTTGGAAAAGGGTAAGGGACAGGGTTAGGGCTGGAAAGGTTTTGGAAAAGGGGCCGGGGTCCTAGGGAAATGGGAATAGGGAAAGGGAAAAGAGCCTGCCATTGAATTATCCCGTCTTGAATTTTGGTAGGGAGAAGCGTGTGTTTCCAAATGGTGGAAAACCCAGCCAAATGCCCAGCCTTAATAAAAGCCCTAATCCAAAAAAAAGACTAAAACAAATAAAGAGATAAAGGAAAAAAATACTTCTTTCCCATACCTTAATCTGCTGAAGACTGAGTATATTTCTTGCACTAAAACCTTACGCAATTGAAGATCCACAACGTTGCAGCGAAAGACGAAGGAGAATCGAAGGAAAAACCATTGGAGGATCGAAGGCCGGGTTCTTGCAATATCCATAGCAAGACGATGACAATAACACAAAAGAAAAAATAATGGAGGATCGAAGAAGATGATCACAGTAAAAGGGGGTTTTTACCGAGTTGAAGATAACTTCATCCCTGTTTAACCTAGGTTGAAAGGAGTGAAAATTTTTTCGAGATATCCCACAGATGTAGGATATTTAACTGTGCGATATCTTAAGATCCTGGGATATCTAAACCTGCGATATCCTACAGCCCTATGATATCGCAGGAAAAATGGTATTTCAGTCCCATTTTGGTCGTCCTTTTGTGTACGATCTTCCATCCGGTAAATTACTTTCTTTCATCTTGTATTGGGTAAATGTCAGGTTTTGGTCGTTTTGGTCGTCCGTACGGTAATTTCCCTTTATTCTAATGTTTATTACATTAAAACACACGCGCGACTTATAGGAATTTCTAACCTTCTGGAAACTACTTTAAGGGCACGTTTGTGTAAAGCCACACACACAACATCAACAGCAACAAATCTAATAAACTATATAGGAATTCCAAACCTTTGGGAAATTACTTTTTAAGGGCACATTTGTATAAAGCCGCAGAAAAAAAAACCCACATTCCTCTTCCACAGAATGGGAATCCAAATGGGGGTGTCAGACTCATGTTTCTGCACATTGCAAATAAAACTTGTTCAAAACAAGCCGTTTTTCTGTGAATGTTTGCGACACTAAACGACTGATGGCATATGGAGGAAAACATTGCAAATAAAACTTATTCAAAACAAGCCGTTTTACTGTGAATGTTTGCGACACTAAACGACTGATGGCATACGGAGGAAACTAACGTTCTTGTTGTACAGATGTTCCCTAACGTAAGACTAATTTGCTAAGAATATTTTTCAGCTTTCACAAGATCTATCACTTAATCACTTAAACGCACTTACATTGAAGTAGCCCATTGAATAACTGGACACCTACAAAGCACATGCTCTGCTGTCTTGAATGATGTAACTGGTTCGGGCCCGTGGACTTGAACCCAACTCCAATCACACACAGTCCATGGAGATCCAAACATCCAAACGGACCCTACATCCCTCAAATGGAACTTCTGTTTCAGCTGATTTTCACCTGAATCACCTCCCAGTTCGTATATGTTAGTGTTTTCATGTGTCTTTCATGAGAACTGTCTCAAACTTTATCAAAGAGGTTAAGCTAATTCTGTTGGACTAAGGGAGTGTGGCCCACATGACCACATCGGGCCCACTTCTTTCTAGAACATTCAATAAAGGATATTTTCACAGGGTCTATCTTTACAAGGTGCTCAATTATAATTAGAGAGATTTTTGAAACCTGCATTGATGGAAGGATTCTCTCTATAAAAGAATTTCTCGGGTTACTTCTTTGACTACAGTGAATTATTTTCTTGCCTTCCATCACTTTAGGAGAGAGAAAGGAAAATGGTCCGACGAAGTTGTAAATCCCTCTTCGAATCCAGCCCTCTGTTGGTGTTTGAATCACGAAAAGACGTGGAGTTAGGTATGGTTTTATTATATATATTTCAGATTAATGGTGTTATTTGTTTGTACCTAATGAAATCTTGAGTTTATGAAAATTCTAACAAATTCTCCTTTATAAAGCAAGCGTTAGTGCAATACCTTTTTCTATGGAAGTGGAGCAGAAAGATGATAGTGTTTTTGTCCAAAAATACTAACTAACTCAATTGGCGGAAAAAATGGCAAAAAGAAGATATATATTTTCTTTGCCAAGGAGAATCTCATATTCCCACTAATGGATAGGATTTATGGTGTTGGATATGTTAATATCTAAAAACACTAAATTCTCAAGCTCTTAGTGTACCACAAACAATGTATATTAAAGGATCCTAACAGGAAAACTGAAAATGCCTAGACAAACACCTCCTAAAGGTCAACCAACCTACTTTTCGTCTTTTATTTTTGAAGTTTAATTTTCTAAAAGTATCATGTAGCCACCCACATTTTTTATTTAGTGCCTTGAAATTTAATTTTTTATCCTATAAATTTTAATTGTTTATCCTAAAGTGAATTTCCATCCAACCGCTTGGTGCTTTGTTGGGGTGTTTGGGGCATCTACTCTTTTCATGCCACATGCCCTATTTTGCATAGTATTAGAGTTCCCATGTTTGTGTAACGTTCACAAAATATTTGTTATGTGAGCTTTTTTACTTCTGTAGGTGCAAAAAATAATGACCCACAATAATGGGGGGTGCCTTAGAGGACTTACCCAAGTGAGATTAGGGACACCGATGCCGGCGCCTGGAGCCTGAGAAAAGGAAGAAGAAACGTAGGTCAGAGGACCCTGGCCTGGGCGGCGCAAGGCTCTCCGATGCCTAAGTTAGTGTATGAACTAAGCAGAGGGAGGAGATTTTTGGGGAAGAAGATGGCATACCAGAGTGGTAATGGCGTCCTCCTCTCCTTTGGAGCTGTAGCTGTGTTTATGTAGAGGAAGAGGAGGCAAAGGGGTAGTTGGCTGTCTTGTCATAGCCCACTTTGTCAGGTACCAGGGAGGCGCGATCTCATCGTAGCCTGTCTGGTCCCGTCGTAGCCTGTCTTGTCCCGTTAGGCCATATCCTGGCGCCTTGGGAGCTGTGGAGGGTGATCTGTCAGGAGATACGGGCTATCCCCTTGTCTTGTCGCACGGGCCATAGCGTGCTTGAGCGTCCATGGGAGGCGTCCATTGGAGGACAGCTGTCAGTGCTCAGTACTCTCATCGATATGAGGTGCTTGGCCGGGATGCAGTGTCGTGCCGGGTGAGACCTGGCGGAGATGTAGGGCCATGGCACTGTTGCCGAAGTGGAAGGGCCTGGTACTGTCGCCGAGCTGGGAAGCCGAAGTCGGACCGAGCTGGGCAGCCGAAGTGAGATGCTTTGCCGAAGTGGATCCTGCCGAGGTGAGGGGAGTTGAGCATAGTAAGCGTGGAGCACAAGACCAAACTTGCCGGGATGGGCTTGCTGATGCGGGGGTCCGGGATGGAGCACCTTGTCCAGGATTCTCTTGAGATTTTCCCCACACAAAGCCCCCCAGCTTCTGAGCTCAATAGGCTGCTCTTTTGAGGTTAGAAGGTGAGTTATCATGGAAGACAACATTTGTGCCTCGGAGCTGCTCATAGTTTTGAGATGACTGGCTGGCAATGGACCGGAGCTGGAGGTTGGCATCACTGTGAAGCTGTAACAAGATGCCTCTGTCGAGCTGGAGAGTGCATTGTTGCTGAAAGCCAAGAGAGATGGCTCATTTATTTAGGAGTCTCTTGCTATTGCTGCTGAGGAGGAGGCAAGCTGAGAAGGAGGCGAGCTATAGACTGGGTGCTGCTGCTAAACCGGAGACTGGCACTGCTGCCGAGCCGGAGGAAGGATTTCCTGCCGTACTGGAGGCTGGCGCTGCTGTGGAGCTGCGAACTGGCATGAGGCCGAGGTGGAACCAGTAACTGCCAACCTGGAATCCGGCACTGATGCCGAGCTGAGGACTGTCATGAGGCCGAGGAGGTGATATGGAACAGTCTCTACTGCGATCTTGTCGAGCTGCCATTGGCCGAAGTGGCCAGCTTTTGGCCGAGACGAACTGCCTTTGCCTTGCGACAGTGGATCGGAGATAAGCATGAGTTCGGCAACGGTCTTTGAGGGGTGTAAAAACCCTGACTTTAGGAATCCGGCCGAGTGTCCGAACTCGAGGCCTTCTCCAGGGTCCAGGACCAGGAGCTTTAGGAAACGACCGAGTTTGGACTCGAGGCCTTTTCCAGGGCGGTAGACCCGGGGCTTTAGGAAACGACCGAGTTTGGACTCGAGGCCTTTTCCAGGGCGTATGTACCCGAAGTGTGTCCAAGACACGGGGGCTTTAGGAAAGGCTGAGTGTAGGAACTCCAGGCCATTTCCAGGGCGTAGAGCCTTGAGTGTGTCCAAGACACGGGGGCTTTAGGAAAGGCTGAGTGTAGGAACTCCAAGCCATTTCCAGGGCGTAGAGCCTTGTAGATGGGTGAAGACCCTGAGTTTAGGAATTGGCCGAGTGTCCGAACTCGAGGCCTTTTCCAGGGCTGTTAACCCTTGGAGATGGGTGAAGACCCTGAGTTTAGGAATTGGCCGAGTGTCCGAACTCGAGGCCTTTTCCAGGGCTGTTAACCCTTGGAGACGGGTGAAGACCCTGAGTTTAGGAATTGGCCGAGTGTCCGAACTCGAGGCCTTTTCCAGGGCTGTTAACCCTTGGAGATGGGTGAAGACCCTGAGTTTAGGAATTGGCCGAGTGTCCGAACTCGAGGCCTTTTCCAGGGCTGTTAACCCTTGGAGATGGGTGAAGACCCTGAGTTTAGGAATTGGCCGAGTGTTCGAACTCGAGGCCTTTTCCAGGGCTGTTAACCCTTGGAGATGGGTGAAGACCCTGAGTTTAGGAATTGGCCGAGTGTCCGAACTCGAGGCCTTTTCCAGGGCTGTTAACCCTTGGAGATGGGTGAAGACCCTGAGTTTAGGAATTGGCCGAGTGTCCGAACTCGAGGCCTTTTCCAGGGCTGTTAACCCTTGTGACTTGCTTTTCTGGCATTCGCCGAGATGGAGAAGCCCGGGTGTACGAACCCGAGAGCAGTCTCGATGGCACTGGCCGAGACCAACATGAGGCCGAACCTGTGAAGCGCGTAGCTAGCACGAGGGCGATACCAACATGAGGTCGTCAGATGCGGTCGATACCAGCATGAGGCCGAAACCAGCGTGAGGTGGAGACCAGCACGTGGACGGACCAGCATGAGGTCGTCAGATGCGGTCGAGACCAGCATGAGGCCGAAACCAGCGTGAGGTGGAGACCAGCACGTGGACGGACCAGCATGAGGTCGTCAGATTCGGTCGAGACCATCATGAGGCCGAAACCAGCGTGAGGTGGAAACCAGCACGTGGACGGACCAGCATGAGGTCGTTAAATGCTGTCGAGACCAGCATGAGGCCGAAACCAGCGTGAGGTGAAAACCAGCACGTGGACGGACCAGCATGAGGTCGTTAAATGCTGTCGAGACCAGCATGAGGCCGAAACCAGCGTGAGGTGGAAACCAGCACGTGGACGGACCTGCATGAGGTCGTTAAATGCTGTCGAGACCAGCATGAGGCCGAAACCAGCGTGAGGTGGAAACCAGCACGTGGACGGACCAGCATGAGGTCGTTAAATGCTGTCGAGACCAGCATGAGGCCGAAACCATCGTGAGGTGGAAACCAGCACGTGGACGGACCTGCATGAGGTCGTTAAATGCTGTCGAGACCAGCATGAGGCCGAAACCAGCGTGAGGTGGAAACCAGCACGTGGACGGACCTGCATGAGGTCGTTTGGAGGCCAGGGGGCCTGGGTGCGCCTACCCGAGGACTTGGTTGCTCTGGCGCCGAACGCGAGTCACGCCTGAGTGTATAAAACGGCCCCAGGGTGAGATCGGTGGCTCTGAACGACTGATGGCGGTAGAGGACCGTGCGATCAAGGCTGACAGCAGAGGGTCGTGCCAGCGTCATCGAAGCTGACGGCGCCATCGAAGCCTGACAGTAGAGGACCGTGTCGCCGAAGTGACGGTAGAGGGTCGTACGATCGAAGCCGACGGGCGGTCGAAGCTAAGTGACAGAAAAAGGTTCGCCTAACTGCTCCCCGTGTTGGAAGAGATTTCTGCAGAGCGGGGGGCTGCTAGCGAGCTGGAGACGTCCGCCGAGCTGGAGGCGTCCGCCGAACTGGCAGAGTCGGCCGAGCTGGAAGCGTCGGTCGAGCTGGCAGGTTCGGCCGAGCTGGAAGCGATCTGGTCGCTGTCGCGGAGGTTGAACTGCTCCCGGGCTCGGGCTTCGTCCTCCTCTTGCCTGATGAATTGATTCACCCTAGTCATGAGTGCAGCCATAGTGACCACGGGATACATGACCAAGTTGCTTCGGAGCTCGTTGCCTGGTACGAGGGCTTGCTGGAAAGACAGGACTGCTACTGTCTCTGAGGCATTCTCGATCTGGCTATAGACAGCCCAGAACCTTTTGGTGTTTCGATCTGGCTGTAGACAGCCTAGAACCTTTTGGTGAACTGCGCGATGCTCTCGGTCTGCTTCATTCTGAGGGCCATCAGGTCGGTGGCTGACCTGGGGATGACCCCGTAAACTTGGAACTTCGTCAAGAAGGAACTCCGGAGCTGATGCCAACTTTTGATTGATCCCGGGGGGAGTGCGCAGAACCACCTCAGGGGGAGGTCCCCGAGGCTGGAAGAGAAGACTGCAGTTGAGGTGGCCTGCACTGCCCCATATCGACATCCTCTGACTGAAGTGCCGGAGGTGTGCTGCTGGGTCCGAGGTTCCATCGTAAATGACGAACCTCGGGACTTTGAAATCTTCGGGAAGGGGGAAGCTTCTGACCTCTGGAGAGAAAGGAGATGCGCCGAAAACATTAGAGTCCATCCGAACTTGAGCGTAGTCGGCCATTTCCCTGTGCTGTCGTACTGCTCGCTCTATGCGTTGATCGAGCCACTCTCTGGAGTCGCGGTCGTTACCCGAGCCTTCGCCATGGGCCCGGTTGCTCCTGCTCTTCAGGGTGCGTCTTTCGGAGGGTAGAGTCGAGGTCGAATCCTTAGAGGATGAACCCGACCGAGTATCCTGAAGCTGGTCGCCTGCTGGACCAGATTTTGCTCTTGACCTCTCTCGGCGGGGGACCGTCGGCAGCTGGGTCGACAGTGCGACAGGTTCCTTTCCCTTTCTGGCTCTTCGAGGCATGGTGTTTGGAAAGATTTGGAGAAGGTTGGGAAGGCTGTGATATTGCTTTCCCACAGACGGCGCCAATTGTAGGTGCAAAAAATAATGACCCACAATAATGGGGGGTGCCTTAGAGGACTTACCCAAGTGAGATTAGGGACACCGATGCCTGCGCCTGGAGCCTGAGAAAAGGAAGAAGAAACGTAGGTCAGAGGACCCTGGCCTGGGCGGCGCAAGGCTCTCCGATGCCTAAGTTAGTGTATGAACTAAGCAGAGGGAGGAGATTTTTGGGGAAGAAGATGGCATACCAGAGTGGTAATGGCGTCCTCCTCTCCTTTGGAGCTGTAGCTGTGTTTATGTAGAGGAAGAGGAGGCAAAGGGGTAGTTGGCTGTCTTGTCATAGCCCACTTTGTCAGGTACTAGGGAGGCGCGATCTCATCGTAGCCTGTCTGGTCCCGTCGTAGCCTGTCTTGTCCCGTTAGGCCATATCCTGGCGCCTTGGGAGCTGTGGAGGGTGATCTGTCAGGAGATACGGGCTATCCCCTTGTCTTGTCGCACGGGCCATAGCGTGCTTGAGCGTCCATGGGAGGCGTCCATTGGAGGACAGCTGTCAGTGCTCAGTACTCTCATCGATATGAGGTGCTTGGCCGGGATGCAGTGTCGTGCCGGGTGAGACCTGGCGGAGATGTAGGGCCATGGCACTGTTGCCGAAGTGGAAGGGCCTGGTACTGTCGCCGAGCTGGGAAGCCGAAGTCGGACCGAGCTGGGCAGCCGAAGTGAGATGCTTTGCCGAAGTGGATCCTGCCGAGGTGAGGGGAGTTGAGCATAGTAAGCGTGGAGCACAAGACCAAACTTGCCGGGATGGGCTTGCTGATGCGGGGGTCCGGGATGGAGCACCTTGTCCAGGATTCTCTTGAGATTTTCCCCACACAAAGCCCCCCAGCTTCTGAGCTCAATAGGCTGCTCTTTTGAGGTTAGAAGGTGAGTTATCATGGAAGACAACATTTGTGCCTCGGAGCTGCTCATAGTTTTGAGATGACTGGCTGGCAATGGACCGGAGCTGGAGGTTGGCATCACTGTGAAGCTGTAACAAGATGCCTCTGTCGAGCTGGAGAGTGCATTGTTGCTGAAAGCCAAGAGAGATGGCTCATTTATTTAGGAGTCTCTTGCTATTGCTGCTGAGGAGGAGGCAAGCTGAGAAGGAGGCGAGCTATAGACTGGGTGCTGCTGCTAAACCGGAGACTGGCACTGCTGCCGAGCCGGAGGAAGGATTTCCTGCCGTACTGGAGGCTGGCGCTGCTGTGGAGCTGCGAACTGGCATGAGGCCGAGGTGGAACCAGTAACTGCCAACCTGGAATCCGGCACTGATGCCGAGCTGAGGACTGTCATGAGGCCGAGGAGGTGATATGGAACAGTCTCTACTGCGATCTTGTCGAGCTGCCATTGGCCGAAGTGGCCAGCTTTTGGCCGAGACGAACTGCCTTTGCCTTGCGACAGTGGATCGGAGATAAGCATGAGTTCGGCAACGGTCTTTGAGGGGTGTAAAAACCCTGACTTTAGGAATCCGGCCGAGTGTCCGAACTCGAGGCCTTCTCCAGGGTCCAGGACCAGGAGCTTTAGGAAACGACCGAGTTTGGACTCGAGGCCTTTTCCAGGGCGGTAGACCCGGGGCTTTAGGAAACGACCGAGTTTGGACTCGAGGCCTTTTCCAGGGCGTATGTACCCGAAGTGTGTCCAAGACACGGGGGCTTTAGGAAAGGCTGAGTGTAGGAACTCCAGGCCATTTCCAGGGCGTAGAGCCTTGAGTGTGTCCAAGACACGGGGGCTTTAGGAAAGGCTGAGTGTAGGAACTCCAAGCCATTTCCAGGGCGTAGAGCCTTGTAGATGGGTGAAGACCCTGAGTTTAGGAATTGGCCGAGTGTCCGAACTCGAGGCCTTTTCCAGGGCTGTTAACCCTTGGAGATGGGTGAAGACCCTGAGTTTAGGAATTGGCCGAGTGTCCGAACTCGAGGCCTTTTCCAGGGCTGTTAACCCTTGGAGACGGGTGAAGACCCTGAGTTTAGGAATTGGCCGAGTGTCCGAACTCGAGGCCTTTTCCAGGGCTGTTAACCCTTGGAGATGGGTGAAGACCCTGAGTTTAGGAATTGGCCGAGTGTCCGAACTCGAGGCCTTTTCCAGGGCTGTTAACCCTTGGAGATGGGTGAAGACCCTGAGTTTAGGAATTGGCCGAGTGTTCGAACTCGAGGCCTTTTCCAGGGCTGTTAACCCTTGGAGATGGGTGAAGACCCTGAGTTTAGGAATTGGCCGAGTGTCCGAACTCGAGGCCTTTTCCAGGGCTGTTAACCCTTGGAGATGGGTGAAGACCCTGAGTTTAGGAATTGGCCGAGTGTCCGAACTCGAGGCCTTTTCCAGGGCTGTTAACCCTTGTGACTTGCTTTTCTGGCATTCGCCGAGATGGAGAAGCCCGGGTGTACGAACCCGAGAGCAGTCTCGATGGCACTGGCCGAGACCAACATGAGGCCGAA
This sequence comes from Litsea cubeba, assembly GCA_012931725.1. Classification (NCBI taxonomy): domain Eukaryota; kingdom Viridiplantae; phylum Streptophyta; class Magnoliopsida; order Laurales; family Lauraceae; genus Litsea; species Litsea cubeba. The sequence continues at coordinate 57,279,298 of CM022948.1, forward strand.
CCTGTGAAGCGCGTAGCTAGCACGAGGGCGATACCAACATGAGGTCGTCAGATGCGGTCGATACCAGCATGAGGCCGAAACCAGCGTGAGGTGGAGACCAGCACGTGGACGGACCAGCATGAGGTCGTCAGATGCGGTCGAGACCAGCATGAGGCCGAAACCAGCGTGAGGTGGAGACCAGCACGTGGACGGACCAGCATGAGGTCGTCAGATGCGGTCGAGACCATCATGAGGCCGAAACCAGCGTGAGGTGGAAACCAGCACGTGGACGGACCAGCATGAGGTCGTTAAATGCTGTCGAGACCAGCATGAGGCCGAAACCAGCGTGAGGTGAAAACCAGCACGTGGACGGACCAGCATGAGGTCGTTAAATGCTGTCGAGACCAGCATGAGGCCGAAACCAGCGTGAGGTGGAAACCAGCACGTGGACGGACCTGCATGAGGTCGTTAAATGCTGTCGAGACCAGCATGAGGCCGAAACCAGCGTGAGGTGGAAACCAGCACGTGGACGGACCAGCATGAGGTCGTTAAATGCTGTCGAGACCAGCATGAGGCCGAACCCATCGTGAGGTGGAAACCAGCACGTGGACGGACCTGCATGAGGTCGTTAAATGCTGTCGATACCAGCATGAGGCCGAAACCAGCGTGAGGTGGAAACCAGCACGTGGACGGACCTGCATGAGGTCGTTTGGAGGCCAAGGGGCCTGGGTGCGCCTACCCGAGGACTTGGTTGCTCTGGCGCCGAACGCGAGTCACGCCTGAGTGTATAAAACGGCCCCAGGGTGAGATCGGTGGCTCTGGACGACTGATGGCGGTAGAGGACCGTGCGATCAAGGCTGACAGCAGAGGGTCGTGCCGGCGTCATCGAAGCTGACGGCGCCATCGAAGCCTGACAGTAGAGGACCGTGTCGCCGAAGTGACGGTAGAGGGTCGTACGATCGAAGCCGACGGGCGGTCGAAGCTAAGTGACAGAAAAAGGTTCGCCTAACTGCTCCCCGTGTTGGAAGAGATTTCTGCAGAGCGGGGGGCTGCTAGCGAGCTGGAGACGTCCGCCGAGCTGGAGGCGTCCGCCGAACTGGCAGAGTCGGCCGAGCTGGAAGCGTCGGTCGAGCTGGCAGGTTCGGCCGAGCTGGAAGCGATCTGGTCGCTGTCGCGGAGGTTGAACTGCTCCCGGGCTCGGGCTTCGTCCTCCTCTTGCCTGATGAATTGATTCACCCTAGTCATGAGTGCAGCCATAGTGACCACGGGATACATGACCAAGTTGCTTCGGAGCTCGTTGCCTGGTACGAGGGCTTGCTGGAAAGACAGGACTGCTACTGTCTCTGAGGCATTCTCGATCTGGCTATAGACAGCCCAGAACCTTTTGGTGTTTCGATCTGGCTGTAGACAGCCCAGAACCTTTTGGTGAACTGCGCGATGCTCTCGGTCTGCTTCATTCTGAGGGCCATCAGGTCAGTGGCTGACCTGGGGATGACCCCGTAAACTTGGAACTTCGTCAAGAAGGAACTCCGGAGCTGCTGCCAACTTTTGATTGATCCCGGGGGGAGTGCGCAGAACCACCTCAGGGGGAGGTCCCCGAGGCTGGAAGAGAAGACTGCAGTTGAGGTGGCCTGCACTGCCCCATATCGACATCCTCTGACTGAAGTGCCGGAGGTGTGCTGCTGGGTCCGAGGTTCCATCGTAAATGTCGAACCTCGGGACTTTGAAATCTTCGGGAAGGGGGAAGCTTCTGACCTCTGGAGAGAAAGGAGATGCGCCGAAAACATTAGAGTCCATCCGAACTTGAGCGTAGTCGGCCATTTCCCTGTGCTGTCGTACTGCTCGCTCTATGCGTTGATCGAGCCACTCTCTGGAGTCGCGGTCGTTACCCGAGCCTTCGCCATGGGCCCGGTTGCTCCTGCTCTTCAGGGTGCGTCTTTCGGAGGGTAGAGTCGAGGTCGAATCCTTAGAGGATGAACCCGACCGAGTATCCTGAAGCTGGTCGCCTGCTGGACCAGATTTTGCTCCTGACCTCTCTCGGCGGGGGACCGTCGGCAGCTGGGTCGACAGTGCGACAGGTTCCTTTCCCTTTCTGGCTCTTCGAGGCATGGTGTTTGGAAAGATTTGGAGAAGGTTGGGAAGGCTGTGATATTGCTTTCCCACAGACGGCGCCAATTGTAGGTGCAAAAAATAATGACCCACAATAATGGGGGGTGCCTTAGAGGACTTACCCAAGTGAGATTAGGGACACCGATGCCTGCGCCTGGAGCCTGAGAAAAGGAAGAAGAAACGTAGGTCAGAGGACCCTGGCCTGGGCGGCGCAAGGCTCTCCGATGCCTAAGTTAGTGTATGAACTAAGCAGAGGGAGGAGATTTTTGGGGAAGAAGATGGCATACCAGAGTGGTAATGGCGTCCTCCTCTCCTTTGGAGCTGTAGCTGTGTTTATGTAGAGGAAGAGGAGGCAAAGGGGTAGTTGGCTGTCTTGTCATAGCCCACTTTGTCAGGTACTAGGGAGGCGCGATCTCATCGTAGCCTGTCTGGTCCCGTCGTAGCCTGTCTTGTCCCGTTAGGCCATATCCTGGCGCCTTGGGAGCTGTGGAGGGTGATCTGTCAGGAGATACGGGCTATCCCCTTGTCTTGTCGCACGGGCCATAGCGTGCTTGAGCGTCCATGGGAGGCGTCCATGGGAGGACAGCTGTCAGTGCTCAGTACTCTCATCGATATGAGGTGCTTGGCCGGGATGCAGTGTCGTGCCGGGTGAGACCTGGCGGAGATGTAGGGCCATGGCACTGTTGCCGAAGTGGAAGGGCCTGGTACTGTCGCCGAGCTGGGAAGCCGAAGTCGGGCCGAGCTGGGCAGCCGAAGTGGGATGCTTTGCCGAAGTGGATCCTGCCGAGGTGAGGGGAGTTGAGCATAGTAAGCGTGGAGCACAAGACCAAACTTGCCGGGATGGGCTTGCTGATGCGGGGGTCCGGGATGGAGCACCTTGTCCAGGATTCTCTTGGGATTTTCCCCACACAACTTCTTTTGGGAAAAAATTATAATCTCCCACCTCTTCTCATAAATGCTTTTTTGCGTAATCAAGAAAAGTTCAGCTTATTTTTGTACTCTACTTCACAAAAAAGAGACAATAACAAACATGAAAAAACATTGATTGTAGAAAAGCGACTAACCTTTCCATGTCCTTTTCACGAAACTGTGGCTATACGTACGTTACAAATGCCCATAGGCATCAATTGTTTTATTTTATTTTTTGTAAGAGAATATAATAATTAGACAAAACACAAGCAACCCCACTAAAAAACTGCCACAGAAATTAAGTCAATTGATAGGGGTCACTAGCCCACAAAAAGTTGAGACCTGCTTGTCCCCATTTGGCAAGATGGTGGACCACCATATTAAGTTTCCTAAGAATGTAAGAGGCTTTAACAGACTAAAAAAAAAAAGTGTAAGTATGGATTTCTCTAATGAGTGTCTGGATCCTCCAATCAATAACTCCTCCTAACGCTTTCACAACTTCCAAAGCATCCATGCACAAAATAATTCTCGAAAACCCACATCCTCTTACCGCCATTATTAATGCAAAAAGAGCCGACCTCGTTTCAGCCACTTTGGTGGAGAAGGTTCTTGGTCCTTTGGCAGCTCTTGCAACAATGAGATAACCATTATGAAATATTGCAAAACCAAATGCTGACTGACCACACAATAACAACTTGCACTTTTGGCGACGAAATTTTTGTCGCCAAAAGTCGTGAAAATGTCGGTAAACATCTTTACCGACGAAAATATTTTCGTCGGCCAGACATCGGTAAAAACTCCTGGACAAAACCTTTTACTGACAATTTTTTTTTTCGTCGGAAAAAATTAAAATTTTAGCGACAATTATTTTACTATTGCTGACGAAAATAAATGTCGGGAAAAGTAATTTATTTTTTTTTTAGTTTTTCTTTTTTATTTTGCCGATGAAAATAAACATCATGAAAAGTCTTTTTTTTTTATTTTTCCGACGAAAACAAACGTAGGGAAAAGTATTTTATTTTTAGTATTTTTTCTTTTTTATTTTGCCGAAGAAAATAGACGTCGGGAAAAGTCATTTATTTTCTTTTATTTTTTAGTTTTCTTTTGCCGTCGAAAATAAACGTCGGGAAAAGTTTTTTTCTTTTGCCGACGAAAATAAATATCGGGAAAAGTTTTTTTTATTTTTCTTTTTAATGTTGCCGACGAAAATAAACGTCAGCAAAAGTCTTTTATTTTTTTTCTTTTTTCTTTTGCGGAAGAAAATAAAAGTAGGCAAAAATATTTAATTTTTTTTTAATTTTATTTTTTATTTTAAGACGAAAATAAACGTCGGCAAAAGTATTTTTTTCTGTTATTTTATATTTTGTCGACGAAGACAAACGTCGGCAAAAGTATTTTAATTTTTTTAATTTTTAATTTTTCTTTTGCCGATGAAAATAAACGTCGGGAAAATTCTTTTCTTTTTATTTTTCTTTTTGATTTTACCGATGAAAATAAACGTCGACAAAAGACTTTTATTTTTTTATTTTTCTTTTTTCTTTTGCTGACGCAAATAAACGTCGAAAAATTTATTTTATTTTTTTTAATTTTATTTTTTATTTTGCCGACTAAAATAAACGTCGGCAATAGTCTTTTATTTTTTATATTTTTATTTTTTCTTTTGCCGACGAAAATAAACGTCGATAAAAGTATTTAATTTTGTTTTTCGTTTTCTTTTTGTTTTGCCGACGAAAATAAACGTCGGCAAAAGTATTTTTTTTTTAATTTTTCGTTTTCTTTTGCGGATGAAAATAAACATCTGCGAAAGTATTTATTTTATTTTTTCTTTTTCTTTTTCTTTTGCCGGCGAAAATAAAGGTCGCAAAAGTATTTTTTTTTAAATTTTCGTTTTCTTTTGTCGACGAAAATAAACGTCGGCAAAAGTATTTTATTTTATTTTTAATTTTTCTTTTTTCTTTTGCCGACGAAAATAAACGTCAGGAAAAGTATTTTACTTTGTTAAATTATTATATTTGTTTTTTCAATATAATTTTCCTGTTAACCTCTTTATACACCTGTATAAAAAATAAATCTGTTCATATACCTATATTCAACATAAAAAATGCATGCAAACAAAAGTTGCTAAATAAACGAATAACCATCGCCATTTTTTATCAAGTCATTCATCTCATTAAACAAATATTACAATCAATAATGATACAGTCCAATATAAATGTCCAATATACACATACAAATAAACTAAAAAGAAGTCCAACACCCCCACAAGTCTGCAGCCGACCCCAAAGCGTCTATCAATTTGCCATGACAAAAATAACATTAGAATCTTTTCAATGAATTAAATTATAAATGAAAGATAAACATGTATATATTTATATATTTTCCTAAGTTTTTCGGCGGCCTTTTTTTCCAGCCTAAGTGTTGAGAATCAGGCGGTTTTTGCGTCTGATTTGTTAACCGGAAGTTCGATTCACTAACCGTCAATTCCTACAAGTTACTTTGGCCTTAAATAAGGTACCCGTGCTAGCTTCTGGGCTGTTCGATGGTCATTTCCCATTTTCGACCTATGACGGCCTATTTTCGACACTAAGTGTTAAGAATCCAACGTTTTTAGGTCTAATTCGTTAACCGGGAGTCCGATTTACGAGCTATCAGTTCCTGTAAGTTAATTTCGCTTCAAGCGAGGTGCTCATGCCGATTTCCGATTTTTCCAAAGCCTTTTCCAATTTTGGACCCCCGGTGGGCCATTTTTGAGCCTATGTTGGAAAATTATCGATAAAAGCTTTTAATTCTCTAACCGGGATTCCTATTTGCGAATTGTCAGTTCCTACAAGTTATTCTACCCTCAACCGAAGTGCTTGTGCTGGTTTCCAATCTTTTCGATGGCCGTTTCCCGTTTCGGACCCCTGGTAGGCCGTTTTTGAGCATAAGTGTTGGAAAATCCTATGTTTCGCTTCTAATTCTCTAACCGGGAGTCTTATTTGCGAACCTTCAATTCCTACAAGTTACTTTACCCTCAAGCGAAGTGCTCGTGCCGGTTTTCGATTTTTTCGGGGGCCATTTCCCGTTTCGAACCCCCGGCGAGCCGTTTTCGAGCCTAAGTGTTGGAAAATCCTATGTTTCGCTTCTAATTCTCTAACCGAGAGTCCTATTTATGAACCATCAGTTCCTACAAGTTACTCTACCCTCGAGCGAAGTGTTCGTGCCTGTTTTCGATTTTTCCAGTGACCGTTTCCTGTCCCGAACCCCCGGCGAGCCGTTTTCGCGCCTAAGTGTTGGAAAATCTCATGTTTCGCTTTTAATTCCTGGGAGTCCTATTTATGAACCGTCAGTTTCTACAAGTTACTCTACCCTCGAACGAAGTGCTCGTGCCGGTTTTCGATTTTTTCGGGGGCCGTTTCCCGTTCCAGACACCCAGCGGGCCGTTTTCGAGCCCAAGTATTGGAAAATCCAATGTTTCGCTTCTAATTCTTTAACTAGGAGTTCTATTTGCGAACCGTCAATTCCTACAAGTTACTCTACCCTCGAGCGAAGTGCTTGTGCCAGTTTTTGATTTTTTCGAGGGCTGTTTTCCATTCCGGACCCCCGATTGGTCGTTTTCGAGCCTAAGTGTTGTAGAATTCTATGTTTCGCTTTTAATTCTCTAACCGAGAGTCTGATTTGTGAACCGTCAGTTCCTACAAGTTAATCTACCCTCGAACGAAGTGCTCGTGCCTGTTTTCAATTAATTTTGAGGTGGCCGGTTCCCGTTCCGGACCCCCGGCGGGCCGTTTTCGAGCCTATGTGTTGGAAAATCCTATATTTCGCTTCTATTTATCTAACCGGGAGTCCTATTTGCAAACTGTCAATTCCTACAAGTTACTCTATCCTTGAGCGAAGTGATCGTGCCGGTTTTCAATTTTTTCAGGGGCCGTTTCCCGTTCCGGACCCCCAGCGGGCCGTTTTCACGCCTAATTGTTGAAAAATCCTATGTTTCGCTTCTAATTCTCTAACCGGGAGTCCTATTTAAGAACCGTCGGTTCCTACAAGTTACTCTACCCTCGAATGAAGTGCTTGTGCCGGTTTTTTATTTTTTCGGGGGCCGTTTCCCGTTTCGGACCCCCAAGCAAGCCGTTTTAGAGCCTAAGTGTTGGAAAATCCTATGTTTTCTCTTGTAATTGTCTAACCGGGAGTCCTATTTGTGAACCGTTAGTTCCTACAAGTTACTCTACCATCGAGCAAAGTGCTCGCGTCGGTTTTCAATTTTTTCGGCGGCTGTTTCCCTTTCTGGACCCCTAGCGGGCCGTTTTTGAGTCTAAGTGTTGGAAAATCATAAGTTTCGCTTCTAATTCTCTAACCGGAAGTTTCATTTGTGAACCGTCAGTTCCTACAAGTTACTCTACCCTCGAGCAAAGTGCTCGTGCAGTTTTCAATTTTTTCGGGGGCCGTTTCCCTTTCCGGACCCACGTCCGGCCGTTTTCGAGCCTAATTGTTGGAAAATCCTATATTTCACTTCTAATTCTCTAATCGGGAGTCCTATTTACGAACTGTCAGTTCCTACAAGTTACTCTACTCTCAAGCGAAGTATTCGTGCCGATTTTCAATTTTTTTAGGGGTCGTTTCCTGTTCTAGACCCCCAGGCGAACCGTTTTTAAAAATGAAATTTGATGACATGTTTTGGAAAACGTCACTAAAAAGCATCGTTTTACTGACGTTTTATTTAATAAAACGTCGCTAAAAAATTGCCTTTTACCGACGTTTTATATAAAACGTCGATAGAAGTCTAATTTTTAGCGACGAAATTATATACGTTGGTAAATAATACTCTTTACCGACGAATTTATAAAAACGTCGCTAAAAGTGCAAGTTGTTGTAGTGCCAAAAGTCTGCGTCACTAAACAAAATAGCTGCATCTTCAAAACCCTATTCCCCTACTTGAGGGATATGGGTTAGAACATGAGACATACATTAATATTTATCTATCGATGGGTGACTATCCCTTTTGGGCTAAATAATCATACTATTAGCAAATGAAATAGCCCACATCGGATTTGGAGATCTAGCTTTGAATACTGATTCATTTCTCATCCTCCATATAGCCCACCATATCCATACTAAAATGAATTGTCTCGATGGCCAGCTAAGTTGTTATCACGCAAAAAGGTAAGTGCTCATAGCATCAGCAAGGAATTGATCCTTGGATATGATCCTTTTCCACTTGCGAGGGCTCTTCTTCTTCTCACTTTGTGGGCTTACTTTTCCCACTTTTGTGGGCTCTCTTGGGTCCTGGCCCCACAGGTCAGAGTAAAAATAAATAAATAAATAAAAGTACGAGACCCATCATGGAAAGAGCTAGGGATCTGTTAAGAAATCATACTCTTCAGCAATTTATTACCTTCTGATCTAAAACAATAAAACAAAAGGTGAAAATGACATCTCATTGAATGTTAGGGGGTGTTTGGAAAGCAAATATTTCTAAAGATTTTGCTACATTATTTCATACTTTAGAATGTAATCTGCACACGTAAAAACTAGGTGTTTGGATAACTTAGAAAGTATTCTACAATATCTCACTTTCTTATAAAAACCTTCATATTGTAATATTCAAGTATATGTTGTATAAAACAATCTTTCGTTAAGAAAACTAACCAAAACAAGGGTCAAGAGTAAAAATCTTTGAGAACCTCCTACCATGGTGGCTAACTACATTTTTTTTATAATATTGATGGTTTTTATAGGAATCCTACTATTACTCTCTATCTTAGATGGGCCCTTTAGTATTTATAAATCTTATATGGGTACCATAGCCCTATCATAATTACATAGTTTCTTTAATGATTACTAACATTAGATGGGTCCTACAAATATCACATTAGGCAATTTCTACCATGATTACCAACATTAATGCCCCCTAGTGATTACTATAATTAGCTTGGTAATATGACTGTTAACATCAAATGGGTCCCACGATGATTTTTCATAAATGGATTCTTCAATGATCGATGCTTAACCCTCGATAGGGGTCTCTTCTATAATCACCATTGGATATATTGCATTATAATTATTAACATTTGGTTGACCCACATTGATTAAAATACATTACTCGTGGGTTTTAACATTCAGTCTAATTCTAATTAGATAGGCACTATTATGGTTACCAATATTAAATCAATCTAGTATGACTACTAGTTAGTGGGTTTCCATTGGGTCAATCATCCAGGTTTCTCTATTCATTTCTTATTTCGGGGCATCATCTAGTGAAAATTTTATAAATTGCCGAACGCTTTAAGGTATATTGAAATTTGTAGAAATTGTCAAACACCATAACTGACACAATATTATACTATAACACTATTTTATTATGTGAAAATGAAATCTTAAAATATTTAAATTTGGTGATATTATGTTCTTTTATCCAAACACCCCCTTGTGTGTTTTCTTATTTCTTTTCTTTTTTAAGGTAAAGGTATTTTCAAGTGGGTTTTCTTTCCTTTCTTTTTTGGAAAAAAACTATAACAGAGTGGGTTAATGAATTAAAAAAAAAAAATCTGATGCATAGCCCATCCTTCCACTAGTGGGTCAATGAGCGACCTTTTCCTTCTTGGCTCTCTATAGGAATTTTCTGATTAATAGGAGGAGCCGACTCTAGTCAAACCAACTTTTTTTCTTTGTTTTTTTTTTTCAAAAAGCCCTATAATTAATGGGATTTGCCTAATTAGTCTACCCAAGTTATGCCACATTGCATCCCTCATTTCTTGAATTCAAACTCTTTAATCAATTCTATAGCGTCAATTCTTATCTGGTTGTCAGTGGTTTGGGTACGTTACCTCTTTCCACTTGTACGGGCTCCTTTTCCACTTGTGTAGGTTATTCCCACTTTTCCTCACTGAAAAGCAGCCACAGAAAAATGAAATTTAGTATAGCGCGAAAAATATCTTTCACTTTCCACACATTTTCTATAGAAAACCATGTACAGTAACATGCTTAGAGGATCTAGACATTTTTTTAAGGGAAAATCTCAAATATGGCCTTAAGTTTTTGCCTTATTTCATAAAAGGACACAAGTTTTGGAACTTCTCAAATTAGTCCCTAAGCTTTCCAATAAATTTTCAATTGAGGACATCCGGCCATTTAAATGTATTTTCTAGTGATTTTTTCCCTCAATATTTTGAAAATACCTAAATTACCCTTCATTTAAAGTTATGACATAGTTTTGGCAGCCACTACATGCAACCAATCGCTGTGGGAATACTGGGTGTCATTGATCATCGTGAGGACACAGGCGAGGGAAATGAGGAGAATATAAAAGAAGTGAATAAGAGTTTTATTACAATGAAGGGTAATTTGGGTATTTAAAAAAACCAAGAAAAAAGTTGCCGAAAATAACTTTAAATAGATGGATGTCCTCAAACGAAAACTTCCTGAAAAACTTAAGGACTAATTTGAAAGATTTTGAGACTTATGTCCTTTTTTGAAATAAGGCCGAAACTTAAGGACTTTATTGAAACTCTCCCTTTTTTTAATCACATATTCAAGTCCTCTACAACTATCATCTCTTCTATTTGGGCAATTTACTTGTAAAGCGAATTGAAGTGAATGGTCACTTTGAGACAGAAAAGAAGCAGGGTCATATCTAAAAGTATCATATTTAAAAAATTACCTCTTTTTTTTTTGAAAAAAAGCGAAAAATCTATCCTCTCATTCTAATAAAGGACAAAAAAAAAAAACCTATATTCTTTTTATCCAAAAAAAGTCACAAAGGTGCCTTCTCATGCAACAAAAATGATAAATAATCAAGAAAGTAAATTTTGAAATATGATACATGCAAAGAATTTCAATTTGGATGGTAGATCCAATTTCCACAATCTTTGCCATTGAGGATGGGGACCCATTGTCGAGCACTCTATATACTTATATAAGGATTTAATGGAGAACTTTACCTCCTATTTCGAACCCCAACGTACACAAAATATTAGATCCCTCCAAAGGGGTATTTAGGATTTTAGAGACAATGGTATCATCGGGAATTTGGTGGAGTAACTCTGTTTTCCAAGATAATTGGAGATTCCAAGATAATTGGAGATTCCAAGATAATTGGAGATTATCAGTGATTAGGTGTTACGTACACCTCGTTCCGACTTAACTCTAATTAATCGAGATTAATACGTATTAATTAAGCATAATTAGTAAAGTTAAATGTGATTAATAGTAAAAATGAATTAAGTATAATGAAGTGGTTGTAGAAGTAATTGGCTTGATTGAAACGATTTTAGACTTAAACTAGTGAATTGAAGGATTTTTCCATAAATATAAGTTTTTACGAATTTTGTCGGATGTAGTGAAACTTGGTATGATCATGTGCATTTTGACGAGTAAATAAATTTTTATATAAGACTCGTATTCAGTTCAGGTCAAATGGATCTTCGTTTGACTCAAAATGGAATTAAATATGATAGAGAGGGTTAAAATGTAAAATGGCCTATCATAAGGTTCAAAGGACAAAGGTACTTCACTCGATGGTTCCAGATAACTTAAGGGCTTTAGACTTAGGTTTCTTCTTCCATTTTCTTTTGAACAAGAGTTTGAACAAGGGATTACAAATAGTTTTGAAGAGGAATCTGTTTTCTTCGTCTTCCATCATCATCTTCTTCAAGTTACTTGAAGTTAAAGTTTGAAAAGATCTCAGATTTTCTCTTTTGTCAAGCTACCAAGTAAGTGGTTTTGGAGATTTCTGCTGTGATTAGGTTCTTTGTACTTGTTTCCATCTGCAACAATTTATTGAAATTCATTTTGGAATAAATCATGGTGTTAGGGTTTGAGTTTGGATTATTTGAGTCAACTAGAAGCTCAAAAGAGAGAGGGTTTTTGTGTTAAACTCAAAATTGAGGCAAGTATGAGCAGTATTTATGATTATATGCTAATTTTGAGAAGTAAGCGGAGCTGTTGTTCATCCTTGTGTAGCTATAAGTTCCATTTTAGTTTCTTTGTACTTGATGTGTGGTTACAGAATTGGTTGATTTGATTTATGAATCAGTTCAAGGGTTTGGAATGGATTAAATGATGAATTAGAAGTGTTATTTTTATGTGAAATGGTGTTTGAAGAGGGAACAAGAGGTTCTATGTTGTTTATTATGCAGGTTGCGAATTATAGAAGTGTTAATAAACTCATAGATTTCAGATTTGGAGTTTCACTTCAGAAATTCTGAAGCTTCAAGCAGGGTCCGGCTAGCCGCATGGCTAACCATGAGGTGACCGAACTCACTTGGTAGCGTTTTTGTGGAAAATGTCAGCTTTTGGAATTGTAACCGTGAGCTAACTGAAAATTTTCGGTGAGTCGAATTCTCCATTTCGGCTAGCCGATAGGTAACCGAAATTCAGAGAAAAATTGTAATTCTCTGGAATTGTGACCGCTGGTAACCGAATTTAATTCGGTTAGCCACATAGTGGATTTTTTGGTCAGCCGAACGGGTGACCGAAACAGTAACCGAAATTGAAGAATTTTAGATTTAACTTATGAGTTTTCTGATGAAGAGCTTATTGATTAAATCAAGGTTGTTAACATTATTTATACCTCCATAGGTGTTAATTAAGGAGACTTTAATGTACAAACTCATATGAACTGTAATGTCTATTGATAATAATACATACATTAAATAACTGAGGATTACACCTAAATGATTGGTATTATTAATTAAAATTATACACTGAATCATATCCAAAATAGATCATTACTTGAATTGAATCCTACAAGGATTAATTATTGAATTGTATCCGTTAATTTGTAATTAAATGGAATTAAATAGGTTACTGTATTGAATTATGTTATTAATTGAGTCTGGCACTACATGCTGATTTCTATAAGCTCATTAGAGCTGTTACTGCTTCAGCAAATTATTTAGGAGTGTTCCGGAGCTCCGAGGTGATGTCAGTAGTCCCTGGCTCGGACACTGATTATTCCCACAACATGAATCCTTCTATATGGAAGATGATAATTCTTCCTTTTTGTGAAGATGGAATTTGATTGGAAATGTTATTGTAATTGCCAAATGTAAATAAAGACTCACACTGGTTACTTGTTTTAATCTAACATTGAATTAGATATATTGAAAATATGTAATTAGCATATGTAATTATGAATGTGTTTATACATTGCTTAATTGTCAAATTCACAGTGTTATTGATGGCATTACAGGCCCAGCTGCCCCTGCCGATCCCGAGGCCACAGCGTCAGCGGAGGAGACCGTCCTTGTTCCTCCAGGTGGACTCGTAGAGTGGAGATGATATTTGAGAGAATGAAACTTTGATAAGAGTTGTTTATTTTTGGGAATATTTATACTTTTCACCCTTGCATTGTAATTAAATATGCAAGTGGATGTTTGTATAAATTGTAAATGAATTTTGTTTTAAATATGAACAATGTATATTTGTTTATATGTTTAAATTCTGCATAATGTGTAATTGATATCCCTTGTGAATTTTATGTGATTAAAGTTCACGGGAGTAAGCATGCGATGCGACTCGGGGTTAACTCGATTTAATTATTATTTCGGGCCCGAATCGTGTCATTAGGTCAGATACTCATCCAATTGGCAGCTCAATTGAATCAATAGGTATCTTGGTTGGAATGTTTGCCCGGCTATCCAATCCTGAAATTTAACGGCTTGTTAATATTCTTATTAGAGTATCTTTGCTACCTACCTATCTTTGATCATTGAAGATGATACTTCTCTTCCATGTAAAGCCTTACAGAATGGAGAGTTTATGGATTTGATTTGAAAATCCACCAGTGTTGTTTTGTTAGTGTTTCTGTGGGAGAAGACCGACCCATAATAAGGATGGGCTAATAAAATCGGACCGTATACCGGACCGGACCAGACCGGACCGGATTTGTTGTTTTAGTGGTCCAAATCCGGTCCAGTCCAGACCAAATTTGGAAAACCGGTCATATCCGGTCCAAGTATTTTTGGATCTGGTTTGGACCGGACCGGACCGGACCGAATTTATTGTTATAAATAATAAAAAAAAAATTTGTTTTTTTTAATATAAGATGATTGATTCTTATACTGTCTAAAATAAGATTTGGTACAATTTTTGTATAAAAATTAGTCAGCAAGATGAGCAGCTTTGATCAAGCCAGCATGAGATCATTTCCACTTTTTTCAGAAGACAAATGCCCATGGGTCCATTTAGAGGCAGCCCAACAAAAGCCCGACCTGAGTATCCCTGCATAGGGCTGGGTATAGGTTGTTATTTTTTGCCCTGGGCTGGACCCATGCTGCTTTTCCAACCCAATAATTAAGCAGGCAAGGCTAGGGCTTATGTGGCCCAGATGGACATGACCTATTAGCACAACCCACGAAGTTGTATACGGATTTTCCAAATGGGCTACTCCTGGGCCTCACTCTTATGGCCATGCACTGGATCCAAGTTTATTTTATAGGCCTGATGACTAAAGAGGTGGTTTTGAACCCACCCAGTGGAAAACTCTACAATTTTTTTCTTCTGTATGTAATTCCAATAACAGGGGGCGGAAAAATAGTTTAATCAGAACCTGTGATTCAATGGGCCACACTACTACCATGGATGGCTAATGCAAAAAAAAAGAAAAAAAAAATTGAAACCGGTTGGGACCACTTATAAGTGGTCCAACCGGACCGGACCGGACTGGGCCACTTATAAGTGGTCCGGTCCGGTCCTTCATTTTAAGACGGACCGGAAATCCAAAAAGACGGACCGGAAATCCGGTTGTGCAGCCCTAGGATGGGCTGTTCCTTATTTGGACCCGTGTCTGTTAAATTGGAAAGTTGTGATGAGATTTATAAAGAATTCCTCAGCTACATACTCTAATTGCTTTGCATTTATTTGCCTTTGATCACGGATCAGGTGCTAACGTTCCATACTACAGCATGTGTAGGCTTGTTGCATGCATGATTTTCTTGTAAGAACCAATGTAGGGAGCCCTTTATAACTGCACCTCTTGACCTGACTTGAGCTGACATGGGCCCAATTAGACAAGTCGTTGGGCCAACAAATCAATTCACTGAGTCAGGGCTGCAACAAGAAACACCTAAAGCACCCCGGGGACCCAACAGTCACCAAAGGTCCAGCCAAACACCTCTCTCCCTTTTCCACACACTGTTTTATTACAAATCAAAGATCAATAATAAGCATGCAGTTATTAAGCTTCATTCTATGTAGCAAACAATTTGCATGAAGCCAATCATTAACTTGGTTCAACTAGCTACATGGCCAAAAATGTCTATATCATATTTAAAAAGCCCACCTGCCTCCGAGATAATCCATTTCAGCTCATGGCACCTATTTAGATGGCGCATGCTATCTGTGGGTTCCAAGGTGTCCACTTATAAGACGCCCTATAAAAGAGAAGAACGCCATGCTTACGCTGTGTTTGGGGAGGGGAGGGGAAATTTGAGGGGGATGGAAAATGAAGGGGGGGGGGGGGGGGGGGGAGGATTTTCCCTCCCCTCCCCTCTCCCCTTCCCAAACACAAGGTTAATGTCTTGGAGCAATATGGCATTTTTTTTGCAAACCACCCAACTGGTGCTGGAGACATGGCCAGCCAGGCCAGGGTACAGGCTGGGGAAGAGGAAATTGCAATAGTTTCAATTCAAGTGGCCATGGGTTTGTCCCACCGGCCAAAGGCCAAAACTATAATAATCGAAACAGTGGATCAATCCACCTACTTGCTCAACCGGTTCCTTTTAAAATGTCAGTTAAGAATAGACAGGGACCTCACATACCATAGGTTCAAACTCAGCCCATGGATGCTGCAAACCAGTATGCTACAAATGCGGGTAGAAACCTAATTTTCTGCAAAATGTGCAGTCGTAGAGAACATTCAGCTATCAATGCTGGTATAGGTGGGATTCTACAAATCAAGCTCAAGATGATATTCCTCAAGCACCGACCACTGAACTCTGAAGACATAGATCCAATATTGTATGTCGATACAAGAACAAGTCCTCATATTACCAACAATCTAAGTGCCCGCATTAATTTATTAACTTATCATCGTTATGATAAAATACTGGTTGGGGACAGATCACATCTGAAGACTGAATATTTCATACATAGGAGAGACTGTTAAATACTAAAATATCAGATGGAATGGAATGATGTCTTAGTGGTACCTAAGATCAAATTGAACTTATTGATTATTCTTCTATGTGTGAATTTATTGATTCTCAATTTTTTATCAGGACTGGGAAACAGGGAATATGGGAAGTAAAGGAGGAAACTTTCAGAGACAGCCCTCTTGCAGTTAGGCCAGGGAAAGCTCCATAAGCTATATGTGACATCAGCGATCAGGGCATCCTAACTCCAATTCTTAAAAGTTTAATTTATTTAAATTATCTGCATGTGGTAGTAATAAATAGAGGATTTTACTTAAAAAAGGACCCTACTAAACAAAAAATCGGCCACTTTAGTAAATATGGCACCGAAGTGGTCCAATATTGGGACCACTTTCGTTTTTTTTTTTTCTTAATGATCGAAAAAAGTGACGACGTCATTGCACCATTCAACCCTATAAAAGTGCCCCGAAACCCCACTTCCCCATAGTCTCCTTCTTCCTCCCATCGCTTTCTCCCTTTTCTCCTTGTGGTTTCCTTTTCCTTCTTCCTCAAAAGGTAGTTAAGGTGGTCCCAAAGTTCGTTTTCCTTCCTATTGGATTGTAGCATCAAGATTTCCAGTGGTTTATCAGGCGGAGGTATTCTTCTTTTCGCTTTTCTTTTTCTGTATTACAGAAGAGATGATTTACTGGGGTTTCTTCATCTTCTTTCCATTTACTTCACATCCTAAAATGGTTAATATTCATGCACTATACATGATTTTTGCATTGAATCAACCCATCACTCAGTCCTTCCATTTTCCCCCTTCTCGATTGGGTAATCAACCCATAATTCATCAAGATCTCTCTCAAAAATTGCTTTGTCACTGTAATCTCTCATCTGTGTCGGTCGACCCTTCTGCAGCAGCTCTGTGACGGCGCGTTCATCAAGTGTGCCCTATCTCTGGTGATTAGATCTAGACGAAACTTTACAAATCCGGTCGTCTGATTATTCAAGGATTTTCCATCATCTTTTGTGGATTTATTGAGCGCAAAAAGGTTAGTTTCAATCCCATACTTCTGTTTCAACAACTTTCACACAATTTTCATCAACTCCGTTGATTTTTTCTATCAAGGGTTAGATCTGGCTCACACTCTGTGACAATTTGAGCAATTTTATCATCCATACTATCTTAAAGCAAGATTCAGATTTTCTCTTTTCATTAGGGAGAAAATTGCATTCCTATAGCAAAAAAATGGGTCACTTAGCCACTATTTTCTTTCCTTCAGAAAATCCTATTTTTATGCATCTTTTGCTATAGCACCTGTTCCTTTTAATCATGGACAAGAATGAGACTATCCAAGTTAAGTCTACTGGAAAGAATTATACTGGATGGGCTTTCCCTCTTCGATACTTTGTCACCCGACAAAGTCTTTTGGGATGCCTAAATGGATCCATTGCGGAGGATGAGAAAAAAAATCATACTTGAGAACAAAATAACTCTACTTGGAAAAAGTAGCAGGAATTCTAAGGATTCTAGGATATGAAAATCTTCCATATATGGAGAATTCTCAGCGAAAGCTTTCTACTTGGCCTTGGAAGGGACCCAACTTTCTAGAGCCGCCTCTGCTCCTATTTGGGTGGGTTTGGTTCCACCTAGGGTAGATGCCTTCTGTTGGTTAGCAATTGTTGAAATGGTTTCTGCGGTAAATAATCTGAGAAGAAGAGGGTTGACAACAATAAATATCTCCGATACTTGTGTGATGTGTCAGATGAAGGAGGAGACAGTTAACCATCTCTTTCTTCATTGTGAGGTTGCAGTAAGTGTTTGGAGTCATTTCATTGCTAGATGTGGCATTGCATGGCACTACAAGAAATTTGGGGTTTAAGGATGACACAAATTTGTTTCAAAATGTACACATTTCGTCACCGAAACTAATTAAGAAGAAAATTTTTCGTCACCCATTTTGTTGCCAAAGCCTTGTCGCTAAAAGGTATTGGAGACGAAAAAAAGTTCGTCATTGAAAAAGATAAATTTGTTACGATTTTTTTGCTCCAATACACTCTGTTGGGAACATACTTGTAAGTAATTCGTGACAAAATATTTTGTCATTAAAGGAAGAAATTAGAGACAAATATTTTGTCATAAATATAAGAAATAGAGACGAAATAATTTTATCGCGTTTAATATAGCAGAAGACGAAAAAAAATTGTCAAAGAAGCTACCAGTGGATAACGATTTTTTTTTGTCTCCAATCGACTATGTGGGAACATACTTGTAAGTAATTAATGACAAAATATTTTGTCATTAGAGGAATAAATTAGAGACAAAAATATTTTGTCATAAAGATAAGAAATAGAGACAAAATAATTTTTTCGCGTTTAATATAAAGGAAGACGAAAAAATTTGTCAAAGAAGCTATACCAATAGAGACAAAAAAATTTACGAATTAACAAAATGAAAATATCCATTCATCATTACAAATTATTTCATCCTAATACAATAAAATTGTGTAATATCAACAATTGAATATCCACAAAATATCCACAGTTCCACAAAATATCCACAATTTCAAGTTGCTGATTTGAGAAGGTTGTCCAACACATTCTTTTCCAAACAGATTTCCAAGCCTTGAGTCACAAATGATTTGAGTTTTCTTGCGAGGATCACGAAGGCTGTTCCTTTTAATGTATTTCAACACGAGCGCCTTAACATCTG
Organism: Litsea cubeba; assembly: GCA_012931725.1. Lineage (NCBI taxonomy): Eukaryota > Viridiplantae > Streptophyta > Magnoliopsida > Laurales > Lauraceae > Litsea > Litsea cubeba. The sequence continues at coordinate 57,298,060 of CM022948.1, forward strand.
ACTGGGATAAAGCAGATGTATCACCATCCCTCTTGTGTGCAACAAACTCTAGAAGCTCTTTTGAAGCCCACTCCACATCCTCTAAAACCGATTTTCCTTCACCACCAGCTTTCTCTGCACTATGAAGGCCCCCTTTAGCTATAAAGGAGCTTGACCGCTTCACTTTTTTTACCTTTAGAACTACTTCCTTCAACAAGCCTTAAAGAGCTGTCTGAACTGGAACCTCGATCATCAGTAGCATCACATAGTTCATGTGAAGGTCCCTCATCAAACGCTTTACCATTTGATGGATTTCTAGCTTTAGTAAGTTCTTCCAGAGTTAATGATATCTTTCCTTTCAAATCTAACCAATAAATCTTGAACAGATACTCCCAGCTATTTTCGTCACTGAAATCTACTTTAGCCTGCAGAGTATACGCAAACCAGTTAATTGGCAAAATGTATAATTTTAAAAGCAGGCTCCATTCTTATCAGTGGAATGGTTGTATAAATAGGCAAAAGTAAAATTTTAATTGGGCAAGAAGAAGAGAGCTGAGTGAAATCAGATAATAGCTATTGCACATATGTGCTGCTCAGAAGACAGATCTTATAAGCACTTCTAGTTAGTAAAATAGATTACATTTCCACGTCTCATTATGCTGCTTAAGAAAAATAGGGATGAATACTCTATTAAGGAATCCCTTTCAATCATGTATTTAGAGTTAAGACAACCAACCTCCTAATAAGAACAAAACATATGTGAGATGAGAAAGTATCGTATTAAGGTTCCAATGCTGAAAATTACAATAAAAATGGATGCAACTAAACTTGAACTGTTTTTTACTGCTGGAATGAAATGTCATCATCTTCGGCCCAAGAAAAAAATGGGAACCCATGATAGCCAGATATGGCATAGATGAGGCAAGAAATGGCACGGATTTTCCACATAAAATTGAAGCATTGCCATGATACAGATAAAATGACCATTTAGAAGTACCCAGGTATCATAGATGGGATCACAATTGAAACAGATGGCTTCAATCCAACAGGGAATATAACTTCAATTCAATAAATATATATAAGACAGTTGACTTGTTCAGGCATCATGGTATTTATTTTGCTCACATGTATTACTACTTACCATATGGGCTTGTTTGTATTCATCTCTTATTTGCAAGCCAGAATAGAGACATACATACCATTTCCTTGTTTGCCTAGACACCTTTTTCAATATGCATTACAGTTTTCATGCAAGTTTCACAGAAGCCTTTGTTTCCTCTGACACATAATAATCCAGCTTCCTTAATGCAGCCCTTGCACAAGGAATATGTACATGTATAGCACATATACTGGGAAGCCTTTTCACAGATACTGCATGTATGCCAACCTGAAATGCAAGGGAATCACAATACACTTCGGAATTAGGGACGCAGAAAACCAAGCATGCAGATCTGAATAACATAATTCTTTTTCTTTATCTTTATTTTATTTTACTATATTTTATTTTTTGAAAGTTGTGATAGAATCTAAATTATAGATAATATTGACAGACATGTAACAATTCCAAGAAAAAAATCAAATATTTGCACAATGCAAGGAAATGTATGACAATATGTAAACTAGAATTGATCGCCCCAACAATCATCCAAGCCTGGAGCCTCGTTAGGGCAAAACAAGGACCATTGTCTGTAACCTTGTACCCTTTTCATGAAAAGATCAGGGACCCATAGGGCATAAAATAGATCTCGAGCCCTATGTTCTTCCTACAAGATTGAATCAATAAGCAATGTTAATGCAATGTTCACCATTATGACAACCTAGTAATAAACTGACTGAAATAAGATGCACAAAATGTTCGTATTATGAAGCACATAGACAAGGAAGCTATGTCACAAAGTGCAAGAACACCATTAGGTATGATGAGAATAGAATAATGTAGACAAATGTTCAAGTAAAATAGGCAGAATTATACGATTTTTATGCTCTACTAGGAAATGCAAAGCATTGCAGGTTAGAATCATATAGAAATCTTCTAATGTTTCAAAACCATGACCATGGCCTGAAAATAGATACCTACTACCATAAAGAAAGTAAAAAAAATGAAACAAATGAAAATCACATCCAAGCAGAGTAAAAAAAAAATGAAACAAATGAAAATCACATCCAAGCAGAGTAAAAAAAATGAAACAAATGAAAATCACATCCAAGTAGAGCCAACTTGGATGATCCCTATGAGTTGCATGGGACCCGTTAAATTTTCTAGAAACATATACAGTGACTTAATCAAGTCAGACTCAAGCAATGACCTAATTGGACACCAAACTAAAATTTGATTCCTTTGCTAAAAAAAAACACATCAAAGCTTTCTACCAGTGTGCAATCAACAAGATAAATGATTAGCTTATGTTTTGCCAAAAAAATTTTTTTTTTGTTGAACATGAGAATACCAAATTTGGTAATGTTCCTCGTAACAAAATAAAATTGGCAACCCAACAAATATGTGTGTGTTTAGCCTAAGTTCTGGGAAAGAAAAAATGTTGAACATGAGAAAAAATGTTGAACATGAGAATACCAAACTTGGTTGTGTTCCTCATGCCAAACTAAAAATGACAACCCAACAAGTGAGTGTGGGGAACAGAGAGTTATAATCTAAATGATGTCACCCATGGATATTATCATGGACAAGTCAGTGGGTCCTACCAAGGGGCCTAAAACAAGTCCCAATGGATAAGGGCATATGCTTATAGGAGGTCCAGTCAAAGGTATCACCTTTTTAGATTTCAATCCAACAGTAAGTACGTACTGAATGGATGAATGTCAGATTCAGCTTTTGCCAAAAAAAAGCCAAACTTTATGGTTCTTATGCGTTGATGGTTCTAGCTTTAATATCTGTGTACATGCAACAAGAGAAGAACTTTCCATAAATAAAAGCAAAGAGCACTTTAGCTTACTAATTACTAGACATACCTTGCCATGGTTCTTCCTAAGATCTAGGAACTCAAAGATATCAGCATGCCATGACTCCTAAGAAAATCATTTGATTAGTTACATGTAATACACGATTTGCAAATGAAAATTTTAGTTGTTATTACGATATTATCTTGTAGATATTTGTTTACCATAATTAGTTTAGTGCTTATCTCTATCTTAACCATAATTAGTTTAGTGGTTATCTCTAACTTAGCCTAAAAACTAGGATAATACTCTTGTATATATATACATACCTCAATCAATGAAATACGGTCATTTTACTGGATTCAGCATCTGCGTTCTGCGGCCTCTGCTATGTTTGCTCAGACATCTGTCAATTCTGCTATTCTGTGGCACTGTCGTCTTGGTCATCCGTCATCTTCTGTCATGTCTTCTATTTCTGAACTTAAGCTAGACAAGGACTCCTTAGAGAGTATTATGCCTTGTGATTCTTGTTTTAAAGCAAAACAGCCTAGATTGTCTTTTCCTCTTAGTTCTAATAAAGCAGATGATTTGTTTCAATTGGTCCATTGTGACGTTTGGGGAAAAAAACCGCACTCCTTATGAGCTTCTCCACAACTATGTACCATCTTACAGCTCTTTTCGAGTCTTCGGATGTCTCTGCTTTGCCACTCAGACCCCTCGGATTCGCGACAAGTTCGCACCACGAAGCCGTAAGTGTGTTTTTCTTGGCTATCCACCTGGCAAGCGTGGCTGGCGCTTGTATGACCTAGAAACCAAGGAGCTCTTTGTCAGCAGGGATGTCGTTTTCTTTGAATCGTTCTTCCCGTTTGCCGTACCTCCGCCTGAGCCACCTACCGCTCCGGTCTCCGCTCCATCTCCGGCTGTCTATGATGATCCACCACCTATTACACAGCAGCCTGCAGCCTCTGCTCCTCCGGATGCCATCTCGCTTTCGCAAGTAAGGGGGAGTCCTTCTCTGATTCCTCCTCCAGCTGATTCTGAGTCGGATCAATCTGTTGTTCGGCAAAGTACTCGGACACGACAGCCTAGTGTTCGTCTGAAAGACTATGTGTGCAGTACAGTTCAGCATTTTAACCCCCCCACTGCATCTTCTTCGCCCACGCAACAGTCACGGCCCTCAGGTCTACCTTACCCTTTAGCTGCATATGTTTCTTGCACTAATTTTTCGGCCTCCCATGTCTGTTTTCTTGCTGCTATTACGGCAGGAACCGAACCTTCTTCGTTCAAAGATGCGGTTCAACACATCGCCTGGCGAGAGGCGATGAACTCTGAGCTGGAGGCACTACGCCGAAATGGCACATGGACGCTCTCTGTGTTACCTCCTGGGAAGACCCCAATTGGCTGCAAATGGGTGTATCGTATCAAATACAGGTCTAACGGGTCTATTGAGAGACACAAGGCTCGTTTAGTTGTTCTTGGGAATCGTCAGATTGAAGGTGTTGACTACACTGAAACCTTTGCGCCTGTTGCAAAGATGGCGTCAGTTCGTGTATTTCTCTCAGTTGCTACTATTCGTGGCTGGGAACTTCATCAGATGGATGTTCACAATGCTTTTCTGCATGGTGACCTTGATGAAGAGGTGTATATGAGACCTCCTCCTGGCCTTGCTGATGTTCCACCTGGACACGTTTGTCGTCTGCGCAAGTCTCTTTACGGGCTCAAGCAGGCTCCTCGAAACTGGTTCGCCAAGCTCTCTTCTGCTCTACGTGCCTTCGGTTTCTGCCAAAGCAAAGCCGATTACTCTCTTTTTTCATATCAGATGCTTGGCGTCACTCTACACGTCCTGGTGTACGTTGATGACTTAATTGTTGCGGGTAATAATTCTACTTCCATTGCTCGTTTCAAGTCTTATCTCGGTACCTGCTTTCATATGAAGGATCTTGGTGCTCTGAAATATTTTCTTGGGATTGAGATATCTCGTATTCCGTCTGGCCTTTTTCTGTCTCAACGGAAATATACTCTGGACATTTTGTCTGAAGCTGGCTTACTTGCTGCAAAGCCATGTGAGTTCCCTATGGAACAACACCATCAGCTTGCCATCTCTGCAAGCTCATCTATTTCAGATCCCGAGATGTACCGCCGCCTAGTGGGTCGCCTCATATATCTTACTATTACACGCCCCGAATTGTCTTATTCTGTGCATATTCTGGCTCAGTTCATGCAGGATCCTAAGGAGGATCATTGGCACGCTGCTCTTCGGGTTCTTCACTACCTAAAAGGTCATCCGGGACAAGGTTTGTTGCTATCTGCTCAGAGTTCCCTGCAACTCACAGCCTTTTGTGACTCAGATTGGGCTTCTTGTCCTATCTCTCGGCGTTCTATTACTGGCTATTTTATCATGTTAGGCAAGTCTCCCATCTCTTGGAAGACTAAGAAGCAGACGACTGTCTCTCGATCGTCTGCTGAAGCAGAGTACAGGTCCATGGCATCAACTTCTTGTGAGTTAGTCTGGTTGAAGTCCTTATTGCATTCCTTAGGAGTTGGTCACAACTCTCCTATGCGTCTTTACTGTGATAGCCAGGCAGCCCTGCACATCGCTGCTAATCCCGTGTTCCATGAGAGGACGAAGCACATTGAGATAGACTGTCACCTCGTCCGAGATCATGTCCAGTCCGGCAATATCATTACCAGCTACATTCCTACGGCTCAGCAGCCAGCCGATTTGTTTACCAAAGCCCTTGGGAAGGTCCACTTTCAGATTCTTTTGGGCAAGTTGGGCATTATCGATCCCCATGCTCCAACTTGAGGGGGAGTATTACGATATTATCTTGTAGATATTTGTTTACCATAATTAGTTTAGTGCTTATCTCTATCTTAACCATAATTAGTTTAGTGGTTATCTCTAACTTAGCCTAAAAACTAGGATAATACTCTTGTATATATATACATACCTCAATCAATGAAATACGGTCATGAATTATTTCCAAATCCTTTCTCTTTCTCTATTCTTTACAGTTGTCTTATGACTTTAAGATGCATTAAATAAAATGAGCTAAATTAAAAAAAAAAAGAAAACAAGAGAAAACAGAGTAGCAAATGTTACCTAGGGTCTTGGAGTCCCAGCATTGAAAAGGGTAGGGGAAGCATGGGTGAACCAATGGTGTGACATGAGATGGTATGTTCTGAGGACGGAATTTCATTGGGCAATAAGACTGGATCTTGAGCAGTTTTTAAACTATGCTTTCAAGTTGTTCTCATTTCAGAGTGTCCTTTGAATAAGTTGAAAATTCAATGTGAGTAAACACATAATGGAAATTCAAAGTAATAACAACCTTCAGTTGTAGCACATATACCTGTATTTCTAGAAGAATAGAAGAATAACTGTAGGCGAATGCGATGTTTCCAGTCTTAATTAAGCCCAAATTAACATTCCACTGTAGTTTCATATAAATATCTGACTAAGGAATAGATATTATTTAGTACTGATGTATGTGACTAAGGAATAGATATCTAACTAAGGAATAGTTTCATATAATCACAACAACAAAAAAAGGTAGGAACCACTGCTCAAAATGAAAGGGGAACAACAATTTCACAGGATGCTTACTTGCTTAGAAGAGATAAGTGCACAAAATTTGCCTGCAATTCCTTTGTCTAATGCAAAGTTAAGAAGAAAACAAACACCCATCAGCGCCACATACAAATAGAACAATGGAGCAGGAAATACTTTCCTTTTAGGTGTGACACATTGACACTACCTCAAGCCTCTTCTCCCAATCTGTGCCATACAGGTTGCTTAATACATATCCTGCCTTGAGAGAAAACTGAGGCATCTCTTTCAAAAAATCCACTACACTGATCTTGGAATCACACATCTAAATCCATTATAATATCCAAACAAAATCCTCCACTTAGAAACACCAGATTAAATAAAAAATTAAAGCTATATTTCAGCTTGGCAGCCCGCAATATCTGACATAGAGTAAATCCATTCTCTTCGCTCTGCTCCGAATTCCTTACATCGCCGCCTTCGCTCTAATCTCTATATCACCCAAATCTCCATCATGGGAGCAAAAACACAGAAATATATATATATATATATAAACCCAACAAGGAAAAATAAAGAATGTATCACCAAAAGTTGTTTTGAGCAGGGACGGAGATAGCCTGCCTACAAAATACAAATAGCTGACAACAGATTCTTATAGACAAATAGTCCAATAACAGAAGAAGAAATATGAAAGCTTGTAACATGCTCACACATACCAATGAACGAGAATGTTATGCTGCAACAGAAATGTAATTTGCAAATGAAAAAACCGCAAAATAACCAGCATGCACCTCCTTTCTAAATGCAAAAAGAAGTCCCTCAAACACTGTCACTGTCAAGCAGTGATTCATCCTGCATGACACCAGACCAGCGAACCAATGTATTGGAAAAGGAAAATCAAGTAGAGAATCACATGTGTGCAAAGTCATTCGCCATCACTTTGAGTTTCTAGATATTCTAAAGTATCAAATGAGTTCCCACCGTGACTTAGATGCTCTACCAGTCTACCCTTGCAATCAAAACAGAGCGCCACTGTCCAATAAAAGAGATTCAAATCACACAACCCATAACATGGTGTTCGCCATCGTCTTGGGAAGCACTAAAGAGCATCACCAAATTCTTTGTGATTCAGATAAGAGTATTTGAACTAACTTCAATACCTATTCATGTGAATTGAATGAAGCCACACTAAGATGTTTAGAGCAATCAGTGGGAGATGTTGCATTCAGTTAGTTCCAACCATTTAAATTAAATTTATAAATATTGCTATGATTCTAATTCACTGATTTTAATTTCCTTAGTATTTAGGTTTACATCTCTCTATCTATTTGTTTTTGCAGATGGCTGGAAGTAAGGGAGTAGGGAATAGGCTTCTATACGATCAAGTCAATCATAATTCAGAAAGCCAAAAACCAGGAAAATGTATATTCTTAGCCAACCTTTCATCTATACATATATTATTGAGTTTATCTTTTACTGTATGTAATCGCTTGAAAATGTCTGGCAAGAATTTGGCACTTTTAGATGCATACCAATTAACCCGGACAAAGAATCATGGGTGTTAAATGAAACCAAAAAAGGACTACGTTAGGCAATCAGGGTTGCATAATTTGGCGAAAAGGGAACATATTAGGATAGATCATGCCCTCATTACGGTCTTGGTAGAAAGATGGCTTCTGAAACGAACACCTTCCACTTCCCATCAGGTGAGGTGATTGTCACTCTTGAAGACGTTGACTATATATACGCCTACCGATCGATGGTGCTACAATTGAATGGTCCATGTCGTTGAGGGACTTTTTAGATTGGAAATGCAGCTTGGTTATGATCTTGTAGCGCTTTAAAAAGGATGATTGTACCCGAATCATCTCCTATTTTTATATGAAAAAGAATTGTTGTTATAAAACTTGTAATACTGCCAAAAGGGACTTGTTAAATTTCGTGACGTCAACGTTCGCTTGTTATGGATTATTGAATGTTACCTTGTGGTGGATTATTGAATGTTTTAATATGGATTTTTGAATGCTGTCAAGTTATGTGGTTTTTATGACAAGAAACGAAGCTTGTATGTCCATGTGTTGTAGTGCGCTCGCACATCAAACCAATAAACACATCATTTTTTTTCGATTGCAATGGTCAGTGACGACGTCGTTGCCTCACAGAAGATAGTGGAAGGAAGTGTGCTCTAATATCTAACAACGTCGTTGCTTCACAGAAGCTAGTTGAAGAAAGTGTACTTTAATATCTAACGACGTCGTTGCTTCACAGAAACTAGTGCTAGAAAATGTGCTTTAATATATGACGACGTCGTTGCTTCACAGGAGCTAGTGAAAGACAATGTGCTTTAATATATGACGACGTCGTTGCTTCACAGGAGCTGGTGAAAGACAATGTGATTTAATATATGACGACGTCGTTGCTTCACAGAATCTAATGTAAATATATATAGAACATTAGCGACGATGTAGATACTAACTCTCGATTATAAGTGACGACGTCGTTGCTTGTAGAAAATAAGTAAAAAAATATATATTTTTTGGTGGGAATACCAGTTCCGTTGCATATATACTATGGGTACCTCTTCTGGTTAGTGGCCAACTAGGGTCCTTTTTTAGGTAAAATCCTCTAATAAATAAGTGGTCAAAGAACCAAACTATATGTAGAAGTTGCTGATGAGGTAAAAGTTGCAAGTTGACTTTTGATTTGAGACATAAAATAGCAGATGAACCTCTGAATAAAATTCATAATGATCTCAGCTGGGGAACAACCCCGGTTTTATCTTTTCAAGGAATGAAATATTATGTAATCTATGTGTACTTTTTTAACCACCTCACTTGGCTCTACTTACTCAAACAAAAGTACGAATTTTTTTTAGTGTGTTTTTAAAATTTCAGAAATTAGTGGAAAATCAATTCATGAAAAAGATAAAATAACATTTCAGAGTGTCGAAGGAGGAGAATTCCAATCTTGGAAATTTGTGAAACACCAAGAAATATTGTCGAATACAATTGGCTTTGAATCTGTTTCCGATAAAAAAAAATGTCGTCTTTGAATGCTCGAGCAAAATGGTGTGGCTAAGAGAAAATATTACAGGCACATAGTGGAAATGGAGCTAACTATTGTTTTTCATACAAAGCTACCCAAAAGTCTATGGGTTGAAGCATTTTTAACAACAGCTTTTCTCATCAATAGGCTACTCTCAAAAGGTTTTTTAATTTTCTTTTTGGTAAAAGGGCATTTCATCATCCAAAAGCATAAATGCAATACAGAAGGCCGACCACAACAAAGACACTATAAAATAGAACCCACACAATCAGCTACTAACCCTTAAGAACAACGGCACCTGTTCCCGTCAATATCTTGATTACTTGAGTTATAACAAAACTTAGTCAACGAATGGGCTCCTGAGTTAAGAACATTATAGGAATAAAAGAGAACCAACAGATAGAGGTGTGGTGAACATTACCTCGACCTCTTCCATTGTTTCTGCCTCCTTTACCTCGACCGCGACCACGAGAATTAAAGCCAGACTGATTGTTGAAGGCACCTCGACCATTACCAAAGGAAGATGCGCTACCAAAGGAATGAGCAGATGATTCCTTCTTGTCATTTTCCTTGGAAGCAAGTAGAGCACTGGAATTGAAATCAGAGATTGATTGTTGAGAACTTTCCATGTTCAATTCCTCACAGAGCAGCATAACATGTAGTTCCTCAATTGAAATGGGAGTGGCTCTGGTTCGAATGGATGTCTTGAATGGGCCACACTCAGGAGGAAGGCCATTCAATGTGTAGATAATAAGGTCTTCAGTATCAACTGGACACAGAACTATAGCTAAGCTGTCTGAGATGTGTTTGATCTTTTGAATATAGTCTGTTACTGCTGAAGAGCCCTTCTTGATGGTCTGGAGTTGTGTTTTCAGTTGGATAATGTGAGATCTAGATAATGATGCAAAACGCCTTTCTAGTGCAAGCCAAACATCCCTTGATGTCTTCAAGCCTATAACATGAGCAAGAACACTGGCAGAAAGGGTTGCATTGATCCAGCACAGGGCATTTTGATCCTATTGAATCCACTGAGAGAATTGAGGATTAACTTCCTGAGTAGTTCGTCCTTCTGAATCAAGCAAGAATTCAAAGGGACAAGTATATGATCCATCAACGAAGCCTTCCAAATTGTTTGCGCGAAGAACAGGAAGAAATTGAGATTTCCATAATAGGTAGTTATGATTCTCAAGCTTAATGGAGATCAGGCTTCCAATATTCGAAAGCAAGAATGGTGATGCAAAGCTAGAAGAAGACATAGCATATGAAGAAGCAGCCATGAAAGGAGATCTCTGCAGAGAAAGAAGCACCGATTTGAGGAGGAAAATCTCAATCTGGAGACGAATCAAGATTGATCTTTCACAGTTGATGAAAAATTGCCGATGAACCAGATTAAAAGAGCAAGCTGATCTGGATCTGAGCAAAGCAGAGAATCAGATCTGACAAGGAAAGCCAGATGAGGAAACTTGTCGAAGAAGCTTTCAAGAGAATCTTGAAGAGGCTTGAAGAAGATCTTTCAATCTGCAAAAGAAGCTTAGAGATGAAGCTCTGCAGATGCGGAAGTAAACGAACTGGATCTGATCGACGGTAGTCGATTGAAAGCTCTGATACCAAGATAAGAACCTAGCATTCAAACATTGAAGAAGAATAAGAAGAATAAGAAGTAGAGAGGAGGAATTGTTCTCTTATTCAGATCATCTCACAGAAGTTAAGGACTGTACATATATATACAATCAGCTGGGAGATTAGTTTTACATTAATAACTAATCTCTGATTAACAAGGCTTAAGAGTAACAGAGTTTGTTACAACTGGCTACAACAACCCAACTTGCCTAATCATTGTTTTTCTGTTACAATGGAGGGAGGAACTGTTTTGTTAACACCAATATGAGCAAAATTCAAAAGTAGCAACTTGATATCAGCAATAACTTGGTTGATTGCCCAATCAAAATCACTATGAGCCTGAACCACCACCTTGTTAGCATCCATGAGCACTCGAACCCTTTGATAGACTACTCTCATAAGTTAATGGGATGGAAAAGCCATTTCACAAGTTGCACTACAATAAAAATCATTTTTCGCGATGCAAAATATTTGTAGCAGAAAATTACAAAATCGTCGCCTGATATATTCTACGACAAAACCAATTTTGTCATCAGTCTGTCGGCAAAAAGGATATTTGCGAATAAAAAAAATATATATACACATATATATGTATTATTTAGAGAATAAAAACATAATACATGCAGATTTAATTCATTCTAGTAAAGATTCTTCGAATTACATTTTGGGAAAATATAAGAAATACAAAGTATATATGTGTAAAAAATTTAAAAAAAAATAAGAGGATTTTACCGGAAAAAACACTTAATCCAGATGCGTTACGCAATCAAACACTTTAGCAAGTGGGGCACTAATTAGAACAATTGGGCCCGATTATTATTTTTTCTACCTATTTATCACATCGTCGGCGCCGATCTTATTTACACTAAATAAGGTCGGCGATGACCCTGTTCGCGACCCACATTAGGGCTAATATTCCTGTTTTTGCTCATTTTTCTCTTCTCTGACCCCTCAGAATTTAAGATGATGGGAACCATTTCATGCAAGAGAATGTTCGAGAAGGATTTTGTGTCATGGACTTCACTGGTCACAGGTTGTGTTCACCTTGGGTTTCATGAAGAAGCACTAAAATTGTTTTGTCAAATGAGGATTGCAGGAGTTGAAACAGATGACTTTGTAATTGCCAGTGCTTTGAATGCTTGTGTCGGATTGACAGAGTACTTAGGGCGGCAGGTTCACGTGATTTTCATTAGAAGTGGCTTTGGGTCGTCTCTGTCTACTGATAATTCTCGTGTCGATGTATGCAAGCATTGAGGATGCTCATCGCATATTTGATTCAATGCCAATTCGGGATGTTGTTTCTTGGACAGCTTTGATCGTGGGTCATGCTCAAAATGGAAGGGGTAAGAGTTCTCTACAACTATATGAAGAGATGAGATGATCAAGAGTGGCACGAGACCAGATTATGTTACTTTTATTGGCCTGATATTTGCGTGTAGTCATGCAGGTCTTGTTGATGATGGTTGTCGCTACTTTGAGTCAATGCATAAAGCCTATGGTATAAAGTCCAGGACCGGAACATTATGCTTGTATGATTGATCTCCTTGGACGAGCAGGGAAGATAAACGAAGCTGAGGAATTGCTCAACCAAATGACTACTAAACAAGATGCTACTGTTTGGAAAGAATTACTTGCAGCATGCAGAGTCCATCGAAACATAGAACTAGGAGAAAGGGCAGCACAAAGTCATTTTGAACTAGAACCGAAAATTTCTATGCCATATGTTCTTCTGTCTTAACATCTACTCAGCAGCAGGTAGCTAGATGGGATAAAGCAGCATATATTCGGAGGTTAATGAAATCAAGAGGGGCCCTGAGAAAAGAAGAATGAGCAAAAACAGGGATAATCCTAATATAGGTTGTGGACAGGGTCATCGCCGATAAAGAGGTAAAAAAAAATAAAAATTGGGCCCAATTGCACTAATTGGTGCCCCACTTGCTAAAGTGTTTGATTGCATAACACGTCCATATTAAGTGTTTTTTCGATAAAATCCTCAAAACATAATTATGAAAAATACAATTTTGATCGAAAAATCACATCTCGGTCGAAAACCTGGATTTCGTCCAAATCTTGAATCTCAGCCAAAATTGACTGGAATTCAAAGCGAAAAGTTTTTGACCGAAATTCCGTTTTGGCCGCTTGACAAAAATGAAAATTCCGGCCATTTCGACTGAAACAGTACGAAATTAATAACTATGATCTCGACTCCGCATGGAATAAGGTAACACCCATTGATTTTATTAGAACTCATGAGTAGGGATGTCAAACGGGGCGGGCCGTGTCGTGCCTCCATGTCAGGCGTTCTTGGCATGCCTCTTTATTATTTTTTATTTTTTTCTCTTTTTCGGTATTAAAATTAAAAATTAGAACACAAGCACGGAGAATGACAAAGATATTTAAGTAGTTCGGTCAAACTCAACCAACTCCACTGAGAAGAGAACCATTTGAATCGTAACTTCTTGAAGGTTTGTAAATTGGATTACCTTCAAAACCTTACAATCTTTTTAGAGAATAGCGGGCCTAAGATATAAAGCAAGTGATTAGATCCAAAGTTGGCAGTGTCAATGGGATTTACTCTGATAAATGTTTGTTTGACTATGAGAAATTACAAAAATCTTGAACTACGAAGAGATGTTTTCCATTCCATGTCGAGTTTTCATTTTTGGTGTGGACTATGATACACAGATACTTCAAAATAGATAATGTATCCTACTTTATTTTACTAAAATTGTTGTGAAATAGGATAAGGGTAGGGTTAGATGACTTAGTGTTATGTGAGAAATCCATATTCCCTCCATATATATAAATGACATATCCATGCGTATTTGAGCATTATAGGCTGTGACTGTGAGCAGACAGTGAAAAGTTTGTAGGAGTGGAAGAAGATTTAAAAAGATTTTGAGTTGAGATGTAAGATTTGAAAAAAGAAAACTTTTACCAGCCATTTTATCCACTAACTTAACATTAGTTGGAATATGAGGTGGATTGAGAAATGAAAAACATGATATATATAATGGGCAGGCTTGTCGGGCAGTTCCGAAATGAGCTGGCCGTGCCAGTTCCCTCGGCCTAGCACGAGCCTTGCTATGCCGTACCACTGATCCCGGCCCGGCCCATTTGACATCTTTACTCATGAGCATTTGATAACTGCCTGATCTAAATCAATAAAATACATGGGAAAATGACAGCTCATGGAATGCTAAAGTGTGTTTTTCTGTCAAAGTAATCAGGAAGGATCCCAATTCCAGTCAAAGTAATTTGTCTAATCAACTCCTTTTCCTTTTTTTTATTTCTTTGGTAAAAGTCCAACAAACTCTTTAGAATATAATAGAATGAGATTTATCAAATAGAATAGAATACAATGAGATTTATCTATTAATTAGAATATATATAGAGGATTTTACCGGAAAAAACACTTTATCCGGTCATGTAATGCAATCAAACATTTTAGCGAGTGCAGCACCAATTAGAGCAATTGGGTGCGAATTTCGTTTTTTTTTTTACCAAAAGAGCACATCGTCATCGCCAACCTTATTTACACTTGATTAAGGTCGGCGATGACCTTATGTATACTTGAATTATTTTTTACATAAAGAGCACATCGTTGACGCCAACCTTATTTATACTTGAATAAGGTCGGCGATGACGCTGTTCGCAACCCTTTTTAGGGCTAAAATCCCTGTTTCGCTCATTATCTCTTCTCTCTTCCACCATTGCATCGAGACTGACCTAGGACGAGGGCGAAGAGAAGTTGCTTCCATTTTTCCATAACCACCAGCGTTGTAACTGAATTTCTCAAAACATCTTCTCATAATCCCATCGTTTTTTCAATCGACTGTGATTGAAACCGACGCTCCAGAGGTTTGGATCTATTTCCTTTTTTGAATCCTTGTCTTTTTTTATATATTTTCACTTCCTTTTCTTTTCCCGCTTTCCAGCATATGATATCTAACTGCATGGTTTGTTATCTTCAACGTTGTATTCGATTTGTACATTTGTTGTTTGCATTGATTAGGGTTTGTATATTTCAAATTTGGGGTATTTTCAGTTGAAAGGACGATGGATGATTGGGTTTTGTTTTAACACTAGCAGAAAGGTTTGAGTGAGTTATTTTTATTTTTCAAACTTGAGGATGTTGTATGCAGTCAAATGGCAGTAGTGGTTCATTCGTTCCTTTTTGTGTTTCTTCATTTTGACAATGTGAATGGGTTGTTCATTCTGTTTTTTGAATTTGACTTTATGAACTTGAAAGTACCCTGGACATAGCATGTGTAAATCGTACATCACCCTTGTAGGTCTAAAGCCCTAAAGCCGACAAAGTGTAGCCAAACAAGTGTAGCCAAACAAATGTAGGACTATATTGTCTGCACACTCCCAAACAAGTGTAGCCAAATGCTTACACATATGCACAAATTTACTCTAGAATCTTAAATAATCAACACTGCACCACTAAGGCTTGTTTCAGAAAGAGATCATTAATGAACTACATTGTTAGTTCTTTGGACAACCAAATCGGTCATTTTATACATAGCTAAGCCTCTAAGAATTATTCCACATAGGATGCATTTGGATGTGCCCAAACTACAATTTAGTTGGAAAACACTAGTAGAATGGATGGCTATCACTTTAGCTTGGGATTTGTGATGGTGAAGGGATGATACTACATTCCAGACTTTCTGCTAAGAAATCAAAAACAGAAGCTTTCCCTTTATGTGGTTTCCAATTTTTATGCTGCCCCGGACACATACCAGCAACATATGGTAACAATCTGTTTTGCGAAAAACTTGAAATCAGCTGCATTTCATGGTTCATCCAAATAACCCCATAAACTTTTGATGGTGTACTATTTGTTTGTTTTGGTTTCTTAGTTAATGTGAATATCATGCATGTTGAGCTATGCCTTACGATTGAATGCCAATCCATGCAAACTCATTCAACATTCTTGATTGATTTTATTAGGATTTAAATTACTACAATGATATCTGTGTTTTCATTTACCATTATAGGGGAGAGTATTGTGTGGTCGGTTTTGGACATTCGGCTTTTATAGTGTATCATGCTTGCCTTGATAACATTCAATGCTATCATGTATATTTTGGATGAATATAGATGTCTAAAGAGAATACAAACAATCTTGAAGTGCCCCGCAGCGAGGCTACTACCTCAAATGAGGCTAGTACCTCAAATCCACAGCCAGACGTTTTATTGTGCGACCAAGAGCATCACATCTCCGCCACTATTGAACAAGGCTTGGTATACTTTCTTCCACATAACCTATTATCAATTGAACTTCCTTTCGATCTATGGCTAACGTTATTGAAACTGTATTTTTTCTCGCAGTAGTTTGGCATATACAGATGCTTTCCCACGAACCCTGATTATGGGAAATGGGACTTAAACGAGAGACAGATGGAGTGGGTGCGGGAGGCCGGGCTATACCATCTTGCTCAGATGAGATGGATGAGGATTGGCCATGCATTGATCATGGGGCTCATTGAGCGATGGAGGCTGGAGACGAACACATTTCATTTCCCATCTGGCGATGCGACAATCACTTTGGATGACGTAGCGTACATCTACGGCCTACCTATTGATGGTCCGCCCATGACGGGTCGAACATACACTCATTGCGAGATTGCAGATCTCTGTCGGGGGCTCCTTGGTAAGGTTCCCATAAATAAACAAGATTACAATGGGATCTCCCACAAGTTCACGTGGCTGGAACGAGTATTTCATCTCACACCGGAGCAATTGAGAGAGAATGAGAGCCCAAAAAAGGGAAAGAAGAAAAAAAGCAAAGGAGGGGCAAAGAAGACGACGACGTCAGAGGCCGATGATAAGTGTAGAACTCGTGCCTATTGGTTTTTTTTTGTGGCTCGACATATTTTGTGTAATTCTTCTGGGGCACGAGGCCCCTTTTATATTCTAGAGTTGTTTAGAGAGTTTAGGCCCTACTCATGGGCCTCCGTGTGTTTGGCGAACCTTTATAGAATGCTAAACAAGGGTGTACAGTGGCAAGGGGTGAAGAAGCGTGAGATGCCCGACCCTACCGATGAGGGGGTTTTTGTTGACCTTAAGCATAAGTCTCTTTCTGGCCCCCTCCAGCTTCTTCAGGTGAGCTTGGTATATTTATATCTTAATGCCTTCACTATTTATATGTTAATGTTCTAATGAATCCCTCTCTTTTAACAGATCTGCGCGTACACCAAAATGAAGATTAGTCGAGGTTTTAGTCCAAATCAGCGCCAAAACCACGACATAAGATTTCCCATAATGGTGACATGGGCTAACCGATTTGATGGTCTAACCCATCTTACGACAGTGAGAGAAGTGCGAAAGCAACTCAATTACATCACGTCAAAAGAGGTACAAAGATTGCATGTCAATTTTCCCATAACTTTCATACTTACTTTATTAGTTCTAACTTACCCAAAGCTTCATGCACAGTTCGAATGGCAACCGTACAAAAAGTACGGAAATGAATTTCTAAAGCATGTGTCGAAGGCTGAGAGAGCACTCTTCAGAACAGATTCTCCCCTTATATCATATTGGGTGTTGGAGCGTCACCCTATCTATCACGTCCCACGAACCCGATTAAAGAAATAACCGAATCCGGGGAGTGAATTTTAGGACTAATTAAAAATTTTGTCCTTTGGGCCCACGGATCGTAGTCCGCGGTGAGGATTTAATATTTCAAACCTCTTTTAATACAATGAACATTGAGTTCGAAGAACTCTAGGCATATGGAATCTCAAGCAATGGATAATAATTCTCATTAAATTAAAGTTGCAAGAAAGAATAGACAAAACTAAGAATTAAGTTATTTATTACATTGGCCATCCCAAGATACAAGGCCAATAAAAGAACAGAGTAAAAGATATGATAGTTCCAACGAGATAAATAAATGAATAAAAGCAACTAGTGATGTCCTAATGAGCCACTCTCGTGCCAGGAGTGATGACGCTACTCTACGTCATCGGCACGCCACTCTCGTGCCTCCTCAGCTGGCTGGAGATCCTCTGGGATCTCTTCACCGGCCTGCTCCTCAAAGTAGAAGTCACCTGATGTGCCTGCACACCAAGGAACAAAGTCAGCGACATGTTGAGCAATAGATATACAAAGCATAATAAACACGACATGCATCAAGTGTAGAATAATGACAAGTAAATGATTATATGAATACAAGAATGCGAGACTAGGCATAAAGCAAGAGTAATATATATAGAAACAATGATAAAAATCCTAACAATCATCTAACAATAACCACTATCCATGCAAATGCAAAACAAGAACAAGCAAGAGGGAGACTCCGATGATGTCCAAAGCCACCTCCCGGGGTACCAGTAACAATCCCCTTGGACTATTGATACCAAAGCCCGGCTCCAGTGGGATCCTAGCTCCCTGTCCTGGGAATAGCAGCACGGTCCTAGCCCGCTCCCAGCTATTCAATGCCATGGACGTCGTCGTACGCCGACTGCCCACCCCGACAACCGAGTAACCGGTTCGTTATTAAACCCTAAACTGCAGATGGCTATGATATGCAAATAATAACAAAGTGGTTTTGACACAATGACCAACAAGACAAGCAAGCCTAGCTAGTAGGGGTGTGCATGGATCAGTTCGGGTTGGTTTTGGGTTAAAACCACCAACCGAACCGACCATGTCGGTTTGTATATTATGTGAACCGAACCGAACCGACACAATGGATTTATCCGATCCGCAACCGACCCGACTAGTGTCCACCATATCCATCACCCGATCCAACCCGATTTTTTCATGGATATCCACCACCCGATCCAGCTATGAACCGACCCTACTAGTGTCCACCAAATACATATGTACCTTGTTAATGGCAACTAGGTGGATGAGATTGTGAGAAAGTGAAGAATAGTGGTGGTGGCGACTGGTGGTGGAGAATAGTGGCGATGGCTGCTTATTTATATTCTCAGATTTATAAATTAAAGTAAACCTAATTTATAATCTGTTTATATTCTCAGAACTTAGAAGTTAAATTTACCATCTTTGAAAATCGATTTACTAATTAAAGCAAACCTTATTACTGGCTTAAATTCTGTAGAATTGGAAAGTGTGCAGAAATCGTGCTGGCACAATGCTATAGCAATGGCAAGTGTGTACATGGTTTGTGCTGGCACAATGCTATTGCATTGGCAAGTGTGTACGTGATTTTGGTAGGTGGTAATCTCTTGAATATGCGTTAAAGAGAGATTGTAGGGTTGAATATGTTAAATAAGTTTTAATGTTTTATATATATAGCGGGTCGGGTCGGTTATAATCGGTTCTAAAAAAATATAACCGAGAACCGAACCGACACAGTCGGGTTAGCAGTTTTTTTAATCGATCCGAACCGACCCTAATTGGATAACCGACCCGTTTGCCACGGTTCGGGTCGGGTCGGCCGGTTTTGTCGGATCTGATGGATTTATGCACACCCCTACTGGCTAGTTCCAAGTACAAGACAAAGATCATAGGGATTATCTCTTCCAAAACAATACAAGACAAGTGAAACACGTGATAATCCCTTTTATACTAGCCAGTCATGTTCATCAAAACAAGACATGGTTTCCTAAGGTACACTTTAAGTCAGGTCGAAGCCCTAAATTATATAAGGATTTATGTTTCATATATAATTAACTATTTTATGCCAAGAGAGTGTACAAGGAATGTTATCAACGGATACAAGTCACAAGTCAAGGAGAATTACTATCCAATCCTAGGCAAGTGGTGTCATCCCTGTATTCTACGTTTTCTAACGGAGTACATGTGGAAATTGGATCAATGATGCTTTTAGGAAAAATCCCTTGATGTACAATCTTGTTGAGCATCATTCATTTGAACTCCATTTGCATTTGGTTACACTACAAGTATTACACGAATACCTAGATAACCCATCGAATTCACACCAAGCACGTAATTCGATTTCTAACCCATTTATGGTCGTGTGATAGTAAATTAGAGGTTTCCAGCATCTAAGTCCCAATCCTAGGTTTCAGTTTTAGTCTGGAAAAAGACAAGTGAAATGGCAAATTCCGGTTAGCTGTTCGGTTAGCCTTCGGCTAATCGAGTTCCTCAGTTCGGCTGACCGAACTCAGACAGCTGAATAAGCAGCTCTCTGGTTTTCTGACCGAAATGGTGTTCGGCCGACCGACACCATGCTGTCGGTTGACCGACACTGAACCGATGAGTGAACCGACAGTACGGAACTCGTACAGGTTCAGGCCATTTCTGAACTCTTCCTTCTCCATTCCCAAACCTTTCCAAGGCTAAAACCTGCATAAAATAGAGCCTCCTGCTCTCCCAACAATTCAATCCATTCATTCCCATTCCATTACATTCCATAAACTATTCTAGCAACCTATTATCACCAATTGATCCATTTTCCAAAATCTAACCTAACATATATTTTTCCCAAAATCAAAATGAAACATGCTTGGAATTAAGGGAAATCTACAAGATACTTAGCTAATCAAATAGAAACAAACATACATGCTTATAAATGAAATGCATATCTACTTGCCTCAACCTAGAAGAAGATTAGAATTGGGTGAAATTTGAGGAGAAACTTTTCTACTCCAAAATCCACGATCTAACCCGATAAAACGAAAACTAGGAAGCCAAGAAGAAGATAGGAAGGAAAAGAATTAAGATCGGACCTAATCTAACCAAAGGACTGATAAAGTGAAAAATAAGAGATTGTGAGAAGTCTTACCAAACTGGTACCGGAAGCAAGAGGGGATCGCAATGATGAATTCTAGCGGATCGGATCACGAAGTTGATCTCTCCGGGCTAGAGTTCCGGCTTGAGAAAGGAAGAAGAAGAAGATGGGAGGCTGCGGATGCTTTCGTTGTAGAGAACGAATAAGGATTAGGGTTAGAGTTTAGTTTAAGAAGAAGAAAGAGAGGAAAATACCAAATTGCCTTTAAATGGTCCGGTGAAAGAATGGACGACTTGAAAGGTTTCTGATCGCGATTAGTCAAGAGACAAAAATCATCAGAACGATGAGACCTTTCCAACGAACCCAAAATCACGGCGTTTGGAATATTTTGGAAAAACACTCTATTTTCCTCAAATTGCAAACTACCCCCCTGCTATGATCAAACGAACTCGGAATCAAACGAAACTTCGTAGATACTATTCTAATGCTAAAAGAAACTCGTTTATGATGTAAACCCACTTAAATATCTAAAATACAATTAAATAAAATAATAATAAATTAAACGGATCAACGGCCGGGTTTTGGGCCCATCTGACCCAGTAAGGTCACAGACCTTACACTTGTCTTGCAGAGTTACTGGGAAAAGGGTCTAAAGACAGGAGATAACATGGCTTTTGGGCCAAAGGGAGAATGAGTAATGGACGCAGCTGAGTGCAAGACTCTAGTCTACGTAATTCACGCTCACAACCATTGGTCCCTACTCATTGGATATGTCGATGAGAATCGCTGGGAATACTATAATAGTTCGAAGGGAGAGATTTGGGGCCATAAAACCTGTGAAAGATTCATAAGTACATAATTGCTCTTCTCTTGGCAGCATAATGTTCGGATAGTAAATAGGAATTGAAAATTGAAGTGTCATTCATTTTCACTATGTCATGGACAAGTATTGTGGCTTCAACAGAGATTCATGGATCACGAGTGGTCGGCCCCTATGCTGTTGACGATGACAACTAAGACAGATATCCCATTTCAAGATAATGAAAATGACTGCGGGATATTCGCCTGTGCATTTGTAGAGCATTGCGTATATCGTCGTCCCATCGAGTTCACCCAGGCAGACATCCCTTACTATCGCCGTAGGATTGTCATCTACATTTTTTAGAATAATTAGATTCGAAATGCTTCAAGGCTTAACCTCCCTCCACTACCTGTCTTGCCCCCTGATTTGCAGTAAACATTTCCCGGGTTATGTGCACTTCCAAATGTGTTGTAATGTAAATTGTAAACTAATGAATTACCGTGGTTTGTTTACGGGTTTCACATGATGGAAATAATTGTTGACTGTATATGGGATGTAATTGTATATGGGATGTTAATTGAATGTCAATTGAATGTGTTTATTTATGCTTGAATGTTGTCCACCATGATTTTAATCTTATTGAAAGCACATAATTGTATTTTTAATGAACTTGTCATAGCACTAACACTTCTTTTTTTTTCCTTTTAAAATAAGATCATCACCGACGCTGTAGCAGCAAAAATACTTGAGAAAGCATGAAAAAGTTACAACTTTTTGTGCAAAAAAAGGATTTCTGCGTCGGTGGTGACCTTATTTAAAGAGGCAAAAGGTTCTCACCGACGCTGTATCCGAATTTCGCTTGAAAAAAATTACAACTTTTGGTTAAAATAAATGACTTCTGCGTCGATGATGACCTTATTTTACAAAGCTAAGGTCATCAATGACGTCACTTAGAAATTTTGCCAAAAATAGCCTAAAATGTTACAACTTTTATTTAAAAATAAGGGACCTCTGCGTCGATGATGACCTTAGCTTTGTACGTCGGTGATGACCTTATTTTACAAAGCTAAGGTCATCACCGACGCTGTATCCGAATTTCGCTTGAAAAAAGTTACAACTTTTGGTTAAAATAAATGACTTCTGCGTCGGTGATGACCTTATTTTACAAAGCTAAGGTCATCACCGACCCTGTAATGAGCTATCCACGTGCTTCATGGCTAAAATTCCATACATAGCCTTTACGTCGCGTACAGGCATTACATCATCTTCCACGACAAAATATTGGGTTCCACAACAACTCTTTTGAAAAGAAATAATAATTTATACAAATAGATTGCATCTTTCAAAAAAAATGGTACTTTACAAACATCCAAAAATACAGCAAAAACTATCACGGTCATTTTAATAAAGTTCCCATAAACATTCATATAAGAAAAAACTCTCTAAAAACATACAGAAAACTAAAAAATATTACATGAGCAAACCCAAAACATAAAATCCATCAACGTCATTGTTTAACTGGTGGATTTTTGCAGCTCCCACGGTTGTGACCCCTCTCTCTACATGACGAACAAGTTACCACTCGTCGCTTGCGATTTCGATCTTAAACTCGGTTCTTGTTCTTCTTTGGTCGACCCGGTTGCTTGCTAGCCAATGGTGGAAGGACTCTCTTGGTGGTTAAAACATGTTCCCATTGCTTTATAGCACGGGTGGCGTGAATGACATATTTGTACGTCTTTTGGTACGTGCTTGTGAGGTACCAGTTCTCGCAAAACTTATATGGATTCATATTCCGCGCTTTCATGGCGGCAACAGCATGGCAACATGGGATCCCAATCACGTCCCATTTTCGGCACGAGCATGGCCTGCTCTCTAGATTAACTACATCAACATACTCTGAAGATTGCACTTGATATTCATTAAATGCCGTTACCCATACCATCAGCCTTCGCGATTCTTCCATCTCTGCGGCCAGGTACTTCTCTGCGTACGGAGTTAGTAGTGAAGTGATGCTCTGTACTTAAGTTGACCGTCTCTGAAAGAATTCCATAAGTTTTGCACGTATCTCTTCCACTTGCTTCGTAATCGGGAGCACTCGGGTGTCTTTTAGGAGACTATTTGTGCACTCTGCAGCATTGCTGGTAAGCATGTCATACCTGTGTCCATGAGCAAATGCCGTTGCTCGGAACTGAGAGCCGATCGCATGGATGTAATTATATGCATGCTCATCTAAACTTTTTATGTGGTCTATCCAAGCATCGTACTCACAAGGTCAGTATGCCCTCGCGGCGCTCCAGAACGTTCTTATAATACCGTGGTCGTTGAAAGCCGCCTTTATGTTTTTCGCTATATGATGGCAACAAAAACAATGCTTTACAATGGGTATCATGGCTTGTACTATCGGAATAAGACCTTTCTGACGGTCTGATACAATTTGTCAAATTTTTTGGTTCACCCAACGACAAGGACAAGTGTGCAAGAAACCACTCCCAACTATCACGCCACTCCGCTTCAGCAAAGGCAAATGCAATGGGTAACAGTTGATGATTTGCATCATGTGTTACGGCCACCATTAGCACTCCTGGATATTTGCCATGAAGGTGTGATCCATCTACTGCTATCAATGGCCTTAAAGAGGTTTGGAATGACCTTAAGCATGGACCAAAGGACCAAAAGAAGTGTCTAAATCTGTCATCCGACTTGATGTCCAACGCAATGTATGAACCGGGGTTGGTTCTATGTAACTCATTGCAATATAGCGGCAATATCATAAAAGACTCCTCATACGATCCACGCACTTTGCAAAGTGCAAGTTCCTTTGCCATATGGGCTCTCCTGTAACTAATGCGGGTCCCAAACTCAGTCTGACATTCATTGATGATCTCCTTGGGCCTAAGATCATTATTGCATCACACCTTCTCTTCAATGAACTCTGCTACTAGCTTCGCGGCTGCTTGTCGATGTGTTGTTCCCATAAGTGGTTTAGAGCAACAATGTTTATCCTTAAACTTTCGAACTCTGAAGTGTGGACCAGAATCTACCATGGAGGCATGTAATTGCCAGGGACAATCGACTCCTTTACAACTCACTGTAACCATCTTCATGTTAGTTCTCTCATGTTTCAAAGTGGAGTTATTGTATATTGCGTACTTTCCTATAGCTCTTCTAAAAGCCTCACGATTAGGAAACTCCATACCTAACCACATCTCCCTACCTGAACAGGTCCCTTCTTCGGATACGACACTATAAGGGACCATCATATCCACGAGGGGAGCTTTTGAAAAGCTGCCTTCTTTGTTTCTACTTGTAGTATGTCTTTCAACACCTGATTTAATTAATTCGCCTGTTGTTGAACTTCCATTCGCATCTACATTCGTTGCGGGAGCACCTATGAAGCTGTGCACACTTTCGCTTCCATTCACATGTAGCACATCTACATTGATTTCTTCAAACATGGATTAATCATCGTCTGCAAAATAAGACAATGTTGTTGGGAACTTGATATCGTGATCCTCCTCTATATCGACCATGTGAGTTTCTTTAAAAGGTGGACGTGACGGTGGCAGTGATGGTGGCAGCACTCCCTTTAATTTTTTATCAGGCAGTGTAGTGCTAGGAACATCTCGAATGATCTCGTTTCTTTCATCCTATACAGACCTGCAATATAGAGTTATGAGAAAAAAAATTTACTTTCGATCCAAGCTGAATATATTGTAATATAGTTTTAACTTCTAAACATACCTATTGCCACGAATTTGTTGGAAAGTGCTTCCATCGCATTGCCTTCTTGAAACGAATAATAATATCCCTTTTGCTTCGCCTCTTGACGATTTTAACATACCATTGATATCATTGTCATCGTCGATATCTATCAACGAAAAAAAACTCCCATTGTGTATAAGATACTTTAGAGTTATCTCATCAGACGTTGTTACCCAACTCGATGCTTCCAAAGTAATTTTGAAAAAGCTCCTCCAACGTGACATTGCTCGAAAGATATCTCAACTTCTGCCTTCCTCCCTTGTATTGAGGATGATTGAGCTCAAATTCAAACTCACCGTCATAGTGAAGGATTATTTGGTGCTCAACGTCTGACATGCTATTAGAACATCATAAAAACATAAATTACTTTGACATTTTCCTCCTTATTAGAAATGAATTATGTTTCAAGTACTTTGGTTGTTGACATTTAAGTCAACGTAGTATTATGTATTATATTGAAGAGTGCAAAACAGTAAATAGGGCTCCTATGAAAAATATACCATATTCAATGAAACAGACAATAAACAACATACAGTGAAAGAGAACATGTATCCATGCATTAAATGATAGTATATGTATTATAAGTTCTCAATAGAAAGAGGAGATTGATTTCTAGGGTTCCATCTTGTGAAGAGAAGTTGATTTTCATTACCTCCTTTCTGTGGACTTTGACAATAGTAGTAGCAGGAGATTGATAGAAAATTAATGGTGACATCAATGGTGGAAAAACACACTAGTAATCCAGTTTTGCGGCGATACAACACTCTTAGAAACACCCTCTTTGTGATTCTATAAAAGTGGGAAGAAAAATGCTC
Source organism: Litsea cubeba (assembly GCA_012931725.1). Classification (NCBI taxonomy): domain Eukaryota; kingdom Viridiplantae; phylum Streptophyta; class Magnoliopsida; order Laurales; family Lauraceae; genus Litsea; species Litsea cubeba. The sequence goes on from CM022948.1 coordinate 57,324,201, forward strand.
GAAATCATATTATATAGACTTGGTGGTCAGCGTCATCGCCGACCTTATTCAAGTATACATAAGGTCATCGCCGACCTTATTCAAGTGTAAATAAGGTCGGCGATGATGATGTGCCCTTTTGGTTAAAAAAAAAAGAAGAGAAGTTCGCATCTAATTGCTCTGAATGTTTGATTGCGTAACATGACCGGATAAAGTGTTTTTTCAAGTAAAATCCTCTAGAATATAATACAATGAGATTTATCTAATTAGTTTGCCCAAGTTATTCTACGTTGCAGCCCGCCTTTCTTGAATTCAATATGGACAATCAATTCCTTTTTTTTCTTTCTTTTCTTTTCTTTTTTTCCTTGTATGGAGAGCCCAAATCCCGCGAGTGTCTCACTCTCTTCTCATGAGTGAAATATGGGAAACTCTAGTGGGACCCACCTATAGGAAATTCAAAATGCTCAGAATGAAAGCCCCCTCTCTTTCGCTATAGTATCTTCATTCTACTTCAATATGAGTTGGTCCTACTGTAAATGATCTCATTATAAATCATATGCTTAATTGATCACATTTTATGTAACACCCCATCCCTTAATTCCCTATTAATACTAATTAATTACTTGATTAGTTAGTAAGTGTGTTTAGAGTTTAAGCGAGTCAGATTTATCGTATGGATCACGCGTGCGAAGTCTCGCGTTAGTCTGAGTTTGTTTAGGTACAGTCGGGGGTGGTTTGCTATTTCGGGAAGTTTTCAAGCGTTTATTTGAGATTATGAGTTTTGGCAAGTTGGGTGTATCAGGTAGGTCTCGACATTTTATGAGTTTTAATCTTCAGTCGCGTTTTGGTTCGACGCGTCGAAGAGGCCCAAAAATCATTATTAGTAGAACCATGGACTAAACTATATTTATCCATTTAACCTAACTTAATAAAAGAACCCTTCTCCCATCTCTTATTTCTCTTCTCTCATTCACTATTCCCTTTCAACAAAACCAGCTACCATCACTTCTCCTTCACTGCCGACAGTCACCGGAGCTCCGAAGTCGCCGGTGAAGCCTTCAATCTTCTTCCTCAAGCTCCTAGGATCTCACCCATTTACTTTTTTAAGCTTTTCATTCACACATCACTCAAAGGTAGGCTTCTCAAGCTTTTAAACTTAGTGAATCTTCTTCCCTTGGATTAGAAATGAAATAGAGAAGCTCACCCAACCCATTTGCATCCATTTTTGTAGTTGGTTTTGGGATTGAGAGCTTTATATACAAGTTTGAGCTTCAAAGAGGATTTTCACTTGATTTCTTCCTTGTTTTCACTTAGCTCTTCATCAAAGGCAAGTTAATCTATATATTATGTTTGATATGGTGTCTCTCCTTGATTGTATGCAAATATGATGATTTAGATGACCTTTGCTCATTTGATAATTTAAATGATTGAAAACATGATAATGAGGTTTTTTATTTTAAAGAAATGGATTTTTATGTTTATGGCTTGATTAGATGGATTGTTGGATTTAGAATGGACTGGTTTTATACTTGATATGGTTGTATATCAGGTTCAGGAAAAAAAGGATGGAATTGGAACCATTCACCGCAAAAACAAAACATGGGTTCTGTTTTCGCAGTGTATGCAGTTGATCGGCCAGGGGCCTCGGTCGACCGACGACACAGGGTCAGGTTCTCTATTTTACTATTCATATAATTTCGGGATACAACTGCCAGTCGACCGGCCCAACAAGAAGGAGGTCGACCGAGGCTTCTTTGTGTGCGGTCGACCGAGACTGGGCCAGGTCGACCAAGACAATTGTGATTTCCCTTTTTGAAGGGACTTTTTCACCCATTTTTTGATGGACTTTAATGGAACCTTGGCTACCCATTTTAGACTCATTTGACTATATGTGAGGATATTTTGAGCCAATGTTCCTCATGGTTATTCCAGTTGCATCGGGATTGAACCTAACTCAATCTTGAATGGTACGGGATAACGGGATATCCTTCTTTAAATCTATACACGAAGACTGTTCGTCCGGATATCGTGAACCCTAATCCCTTTTGTTGACTAATTAGGAATGTACGATGCTTTAGGATTAACTTTGTACTTAAGATTGAATTGTCTATCGCTTATGATTCCAAATTGTACCGTCTGGTACCTTCTGCATGAAATGTCCATGTTCATTAGCTTTGTTTGTTTTAATTTGTTTGGGATCATATGAAGAACTTAGATGATGAACTTAGGATCCCTTTAGATGTTCCGTTTATTCGGAAGTTTGATGAAAGTGTTGAGGCTAGACGGCTTTAATTTAAAGGATTGTTGAGAACTACTTATGATGTTTATGTTTTGAAGAAGTTTGATGATATTGGTTTGATTTGATGATGAAAAAGTAGTTCGCTATGATTTGATGATTCTTGTTCACACAAGAAGAGTCTAGCCCTTCACTATGGTATGTTTAGGACTCTTGTGTCAGGCACCACTAAGCTATAAGCGCCCAACACACTTGGGGCACCATTTGTGAGGACTTTGGATTGAACGTCTGCGCAGTACGACTTTTTATTATTTAAATGGATGTACACAATTTGATACGTACCCGTTCTGAAGAAGTTTGATGTTTTGTTTTGTTTTATTTTGAAGGGTATCATTCTGATTGCTTACCGGGTTTTTATCTCGTGCCTTTTGTTTACTCTATCACAACTCTCATGTTGAGCCAGGAGAGTCATGTGAAACTATCCTATGGTGATTAGTATATATGGACTGCCTATTTGTTAGATGTTTTGTTAGTCTATTTATGATTCGAATGCGATGCATTACTTACTTCCGAATGCTATGCATTTCATATGATCTTGTCTATCGTCTACTCCGATTCATCCTACATATATGTTGATGTTTTATACATATTGCTTGCCGACCTTCGTGCCTGATGATGCTACTCTTGGTGCATAGGTACCAAGCTTATCTTCTACAAGGAAGAAACGACGGAGGAAGTTTAGGCTTATCAGCCTGATGACTCCGTAGAGTATAGTACAGACGGCATTGTCTAGCCGTATCAACGCCGTACACGAGTGCCTTCATGTTATATCTATTTACTTTCATCTTTTGGTTCTTTTATCATTTTGATTAGACCTAGGTTTTTGGTGTGGCCTAATGTTGTAACTAATATTTTGTTAACAATCTCAAACTTGAACTTTAGTTATGATATTCAGCATTTCATCTAAACTATACATCTGTTAGATACCATTTGTAATTATGAAGCTTCCGCTATTTGTTATTTATATTTGAGAAAATGTTTACACCTCATGCGGTCTTCGATACAGTTGGGACATGATTGGGGCCAAGTTATATTTGATTAATGTTAGAAAAGTTTTAATTGGCCCTAATTTCACGCATAACCCCGGATTACATTCTGAGGGTGTGTCATTTTAATCAAATATGCTCGATAATCTTATACAAGAACCAACTAAAGTGCCAATAGGCCAACACCACTCAATCATGTGTGTTGGGAACCGATTCTTACTTAAATAAAAACTTAGGGACATCTCATATGAAAAGAGGCTACTCTTTAACCCCACCTGCTTAAACTTTTGACACAAGATTAAAAACAAGGGTAAATTAGCCAAAAGTCCCTGCGCACGGTCTTCTAAGGCATCAAGGACAACAACTTTTTCTCTAATGTCTCTAGTGCAGACAGCTGGAGATACTTTGGTGAAAGGTCCCTAATATGTCACGTCATATATTTTCATGACTAATTTGCCCCTTTCAGCCCTCATTCGAACTCCTGCCTTCTTCTTCTCTCTCATTTTCCATTTTCCATTCCTTTCCATGGTTTGGAGTATCATTGCAGAGCACCTTTCGTCGCCACCATGCCATGACTTCCGATTCTCTCTATTTCATTTCTTCAAAGATAGAATCGGTTTTGAAATCTCTCTCTCTATCCAAATCTCTCTCTGTACAACTGATTTAAAAGATAGTAGTTTGCTTTTTTGCTTGTTTTCCCTCTCTCTTTTCTCGATTGGATCATAGTCATCAAGTGTTCTTGTTTTGGATTTCAATTTTTATTAGAATCTGATTTTTCGTATTCTGATTTTCGGTGTCGCCGAGCTCAGATAAATTTCCCAGAAACTCTGATAAACTGGACAAAAACTCAGACAAATTTATCTGAGTTTTGAATAACTTTTCTGAATGTGAGCCTGTGTGTCTGGGAAGAACTCTGTGCCTGGAAGCTCTATGACATCTCCATCACTAGTGACTCTAACTGGGTAACTGAGCAGGTGGCCAGGCAAGTCGCGATCAAGGGTCTCACTCTCGTAAAGGTCCCAGTACTTGTCAGCTATCTTGTTCACCTTCTGGCTACACTCGATGCTCTTTGGCTGGAGGAAGGAGTCATCAAGCATGCCAAGGTGCTCATACCACAATGCCATCCGGAAACCATGGACCTGTCTGCGGGCTAGCTGCCTGGTTGCCAGGTGATGTGGTAGGTATCCTGCCATGGCTATCTCTGAGTCCCTCGCACCGTCCATTGTCCTTTGATTGATGTTTGCTGACCCAATGATGATGTATTCATTATCAACTGTAACAGTTGAAAGCAAGAGTGAAAATTCTTGTTTTATAGTAGCAATACTTCCATTCATTTGTAGCACTATCAGTTTTGGATCACTCACTTGACTGTCCTGAATCAAAATAATCTCTCCATTTCAACACATGACCTTTCTGTTGCCATCGATCCATCACATGGCCCCGACAAAGATAAATTTACAAAACTCTGATAAAGATAAATTTGCAAAACTCAGATAATTTATCTGAGTTTTCGAAAAAAACTCAGATAAATTATCTGAGTTTTGGCAAATTTATCTGAGTTTCTGGCAAAACTCAGACAAATTTATCTGAATTTCTGACAAAACTCAGACAAATTTATCTGAGTTTTGACAACTTTTCTGAGTTTCGAACAAATAGTTATGTGATGTGGTGCCATCCGACGACCCACATTCACCAAATTCAATCCCTAAATTATAGGTAATTCAAAACGGATTGACAAAAATCCTAAAAATTATGCCCAACTTGTGAGTAATTTTTCTATGACATAATGATAGAATCTTGACTTAGTCTCTTCATGAAAGTTGTAGCCCTAGATGTGTAGATGATTCTAGGATTTTGAATCACCCGACTTGGACTTCTGAAACTCAAGTAATGGCCCATTGAAGTTTACTGGTAAAGACAAGAATTTTGGATCAGTTTTTCAGGCCTTATTTTGAAGCAACGCTTGGCGGCCCAAATGAACTTGAATTTTTGCGAACCAGACCTTTCTGAAAAGATTAAGACGTCCTTTAAAAACTTCATGAAGACCACTTTGTTGTTCTGAAACTCTAACGCCATCCAAACCTCAATGGAAGGAGAGAAGTTCATTTGAATTATTGCTGAGCTTTGCCAAAACTCAGATAAATTGTCTGAGTTCTGCTTTTGCTGACGTGTACAAGGGTGTTTTTGTCTTTTTCAATGAGTTACTTTTACAAAAGGACTGCCGTCAGTATGATAAAATGTTGTGGACCGTTTGCAATAAAAATCACAGTTGAGGGACCTCCGCCCAAATGCCCCAAAAAACAAAGAGGTAATGCATGTTTTTTTTTTATTATTGTTTGGACGTTAGTAATGACGAGTTGTAGAAAGCACTATAATACCTACCTACCAAAGCGGGATAAATTCCTGATACACCTTCCTCACTCTCTCACAGCCCCAAAACAAACGAACAAACATAAGCTGAAAGTAGGACACCAAGCACTAGTGCAAGCTCTAATGGCGGACGAGGTGGTCGTGTTGGATGTCTGGATCAGCGCTTTTGGCAGTCGGGTGAGGATTATATTGGCAGAAAAGGGAGTGGAGTATGAGTACAAGGAGGAGAACCTTGCAGACAAGAGCCCTCTGCTGCTGAAATCGAACCCAGTGATCACAAGAAAATCCCAGTTCTGATTCATGATGGAAAACCCATTTGTGAATCTCTCATAATCAAGGATGAAAATAGCGGTTGCGGCGGGCGTAGCGGCACGCCGCCAAAACGCTACGAAGCGGGGGATACGTAGCGTAGCGGGGATACGTAGCGGCGTAGCGGTGCGATTTGAAATAATCGCCCAAAAAATTTGAAAAAATTCCAGAAAATCCAGAAAATTGTAAAATGAAAGAATATGTGGTTCTTTTGCAAAAGTAAGTAAGAAAAGTGGGTGTAGCGGTGCCCTCAATATATGAAGTCCTGTATCGCTGAATAAATAGAAACTAGTAGTAATTATTAGTTTTTTCACATGTATTCATGTTTCTTAGTCATACTAACTTAGAAAGTAATGGAAAGCTCATAAAAAAAAACTAGAACATAAAATAAACGCATAAGACTTAAGATTTAGGTCATTACTCAGTAATGAACATTGAACAATTAAATATCAATACTTCAACGTTCTAGGTTCAAACTCAATCAAGTGAATGAACTATGAAGTGATCAATAATCAATATTCAACACCAATTTAAAAATGACAGAGTAGAGAGTTAGTGAAGGAAATAGGAATACCTTAGTCACCAGCACAATGAGGGTTCTTTATAAAATAATTTAATTAAGACCAATTTGAAATCTAGTAGTAAACTAGTAATAGGTAACTATGTCTTTACTACTATACAATTTCAAACATAATTAAACAGGTTTAATATCTTATCTAGCAAGTTATGATAATAATAGACATCCAAGTACAAAAATGGAAAGACAACCAGTAAAAGAGTCTTAGCTATCATGGTCAAGTATGATCCTTTTATTTTTTTGATTGCCACTTTTTCAAAAACATGTGCTTTGCAGAGGGGGTCCGGGGGATTCCCTTGCGGGGGTCGAGCTGCCACGGTACGTGGCGGCTTTGTAACGGCCGCCACACTTTGTAGCGGCCGCTACGGGCCGCCACGGATGCCACGGCCGATATTTCGGCCGTGGCGTGGCGGTATCCCCCGCCACGGCCGATATATCGGCCGCCACGCTACGTGGCGGCCGCTATTTCAATCCATGCTCATAATCCTTGAGTACATCGATGAGCAATGGAAGGATAAAGCGGCGCCTTTAATGCCTCAAGATCCTTATCAGCGGGCTAATGCAAGGTTCTGGGCCGATTTCACCGACAAAAAGGTGTCTTTCTCTATTTGATATTTTTCTTTTAAATTGCTATATATGACATGGAATTAATACAGAGTCCCGGGCTTTCCCGTATGTGTGGGGCTCTCTCTTGGGTCCCAGCCCCCTTGTATGGGTTACGGAAAAAAAAAAGACCTGGTTGTTTGCATGCAATTAAATTCCTTGGAATTCATGGGTAAAGAAGTGTGGAGCGAAAGATATATAAGGTTACCATATCTCCACTTTCTGATGGGATTCGATTTACTAGGGTGATATAGTATTGCATTTAATTTTTTTTTTCTCTTTCTTTGTTTCTTCATTAAAAAAAATTTGCTGGCTTTTTTATGGGTCTCAACCTTTGTTTCTGAAACTTTAGTCACTTCTAAGAACATAATAAAAGGCCTAATATACGCCACCATATATACTCATGGTTGGTGTTTGGCACCTTAGTTAGCATCACACACTTGCTCTAAGTTGAAAGTTTCACTATTGGCCAATAGCCCAACTTAGAAATAAAAAAAGGCCTAATATTATATGTGGAGCTTTAATTCTAACATTTTCCTGGTTCTCAATGTCAGGAACAAAGAAAAATCATGCAGCAAGGCCTATATAAATCCAAATTCTAAATCTGAGCTTCACTCCTCAAGTCTACTGCTGAATAGATGATTGTAAGATTGTCTATTTGATAGGAAAGCTTGATTAACATAATTTTATGTATTATTTAATATCACAATTTTTTTATAAAAAAATAAGAGAATTTAACGAAAAAAAATTTCGAGATTTGGCATTTCTTCGTGAAGGGTCCCCGCAGATTGTCCAGCATAAACTCGGTCTTCCAGCCACTTTTTAATTTTTTTGTATTTTTTTTCTGAGTGATGATAGCGTCACCCAAAAAAATCTAGGCGACCCTCGCGTCATGCCTTATGTTTTCTTCTTTCTTGTCTACTTCCTAATTCTTTTTATCCCCCACTTTATTTCTCACCCAACCCACCACCCACAATACTTCCATCATCCTCAAGTGTAGGGAGAGGATGATCATAACCTCTCACCTTTCTATTCAAATATCCCAAACGAATACAGGTTTTCCACTGTTCATACCGGCGGAAACGCTGTGAATGCAGGTTTTCCACTGTTCATATTGGCGGAAAAACTGCGAATACAGGTTTTCAGTTGTTCACATCGGTGGAAAAGATGATAATACAGTTTTCCAAAACTACAAAGACCTATCTCTCCCTGTTTTTTCTTATGGATGGGTTCATGGGTTGAGGGTAACGTCTACATGATAATGTACAAGCATAAGATTAGTCTTCCATATTATGTCTGCCATTTTTTTTCTTTCCCGTCTCTTTCACTTGCCAAGATAAATCTTAAGACTATAAAAAGAAGAAAGAAAGAAATTGTATGTCGGTCAGTAGTAGTCTTTTTACAAAGCCTGTGATACTGTTTTCCTAAGATGATTCAGAGAAAATGGATAGGGGAAATAGAGAAATAGGTGGGAGAAGATGAAAAACATAGGAAGAAGAAACAAAAGAGTTCTATATTTTAAGAAAATCGAGTAGGGCGACCCTAGTATTGCTCTTATCAGACACGAGCGTCGCTCCCCTCAATATTAAAAAAAATACGGAAGAGGTCCTGACCGTTTGTGCTGCACAATCTGCGGGAACCCTTCGCGAAGAATGGTCAAATTCCGGAACTTTTCCGGTAAAATTCTCAAAAATCAATTTTACTGTAAGACCAACTTCTATTTAGGTGCAATTTGGTTGGTATCCCATAAACTAGAAGGGCTTTTACTTTGAAGGCTCATATTTTCTCTAATTGGGCAGCATTGTAGAGTTCTTCAAGTCAAAGCCTCTTGCACATATTGCACATTTGAAACAAATGGCATATGCTGTGCCCCACTTAACGTAAACAAATAGAGTCTGGATCCCCTATCTTTTCTAGCTCTTTCATGCTTTTCATGGGTGGGATGTCGGGAACTCCATTGTGGGGTCCAAATAGTGATAATTATTACTCACTGTGGTCAAGCTGAATGCTATGCCCTACATTGATATCCTAAATCTCACTTTAATAGGAGTTAGTCCCACCATAAAATTGAGTACATGACTAGTATAATGTAATTAGCAGTTTAGCACAATCTTATATGATTAATCATGTTGTCATTTGTTCAATCTTACAATGGGATTATTTCCTATTGAAGTGAAAATGTGGAATTTGAGGATATGTCAGGGAGGGGTGTCATTCATCTTAAATAGTTCAAATCATCATTATGTGGGCCCATGGTGGAGTTAAAGACATCTCATTCACGACAGGGATGCAAGAGCCATAACAGGGGATCTAGACTCAAAGAAATAATAGAAGGAGTAGGCTGGTAGGGAACTCAACGAGAATGGCCATGGGCCATGACTGGCCCAAAAGATCCAATGAAGCAACGCCTAGCCCAGTGCGCTAGCTATGGGCCCCACCTCCAACAGGTGTGTGAAAATTGGGATTTTATAATTTTTTAAAAATAACTATTTTAGCATTAGTTTGATAGATTTTTCATAATCTGACAGTAAATGTCGGTCTAATGGCTATGGACTAAAATCATCACACACACCGTTTTTTTTTATTATTATTTTCTAAGACATGAAAATCTCATTATTATCCATTATATTGGGTATTTTTATTCCTTTGAGTTTTGTGGATTTTGTTTAAAGATATTATATATGATCACATTTCGAGGTTTTCATTGGGTTTTTTATATACATTTTTTTCCTAGGATAGCAAGATCTTGTTTTTATTAATTTTAGGTTTTTTTTCCAAATCCACTAGCATTTCGTTTTTCTTTTTGTTTCTATGGATTATCTTTTAGAAAATAAAGATATTCTTTTTAGTGGATTTTATACTCCATCAGAATATAATTCATTTCATCTATTCTTTATAATATATTATTTTTAGATTTATTTTTTACTAATTATATTTAAAAGCTTTTAAATTTTAATATATCTTTAATTTTGGCCCCGAACTTAGCACGGGGCTTTGTTGCTAGATGTCTTTGATGTGGGCCACCACACTCATCTAAAACAAATCTCCTCCCTAAATGTCAATTTCAATTCTTTCCTCCAAATCACCTCCCTAAATCTCTTCATTTCATTCAATTTTATAAAGATGACAAACTCACATCTTTATCATATCTGCTACAATTTCTCTTAAATAACCTCTTCGATCCTTATCACACATATCCTTCCTCCACTTCTACCAATAAGTTGACATTACCGTGGATTTCTTTCAACTATTTCCAGGATCAACATAACTCCTCTCCTCTTCTTCCAAACCCCTTTCCTTCTCACAATCGTGCATTAAAACCATTGAAACCTTCATGGAAATGAGAGAGAGAAATACATTGGACAAAGCCCGGCACACATTTTGCCTTTGAATTCAAAATATCATGACTGATGGTGTTATTTGGGGTAAAAGTGGTGTTGATTTGAGGTTAAGAAAGAGGAAGAAAAAGTTGAGAAGAAGTATCCCACTTAATAACATTTTTAAGTTTTTACACTACTGTAAATGTAAGTACAAAATATAATGATCAATTCTACACTCTGCAACAATATTCTAAAGTAATTGATTGTAAAGGAGAATCTAAAATAATTGATGATTTGCATAGTCAAACCATTATTATATGTTATATATGAAGCCGACTGTAGAAATCAGAGATTGCAACCAATTTAATTTTGACCCTTCTAACGATTTCCGCACTCCTCCCTCTAAAAGATTCTTTAATGTTGTAACTCATCAAGCCTTTATTTCTTTTCACTACAGTAACTCCTTAACTTAACTCCACATGCATGTTCCCTCTTCAAATCCTAATCAAAATTAAAGACTCCACATGCAACGTTTCCTCTTCAGAAACCCAACGACCCTTTTTCCTTCCACACTATAACTGAAAAATGATGATGATTGGAAAATCCTTTCCACTAATTCAAGTGGGGCGTGGAGTACAAAGGTGTATATGGCTTCAATGCAAGTAATTTGATCACGATAACAAATTAGGAAACTTATTTTTTGGTAATTGTATATTATATAAGATTTTAGATTTATTTTTTATATTTACATCATGATTTCAAAATTATTTTATATATTATTTTTTGGAAATTGATATTGGCACTCCCTTTTTTTTATGGAGGCACTCCAATTCAAGCCAATTTCCTTCTCACAAGTTACCTTGAAAATGAGTGCCTCCACAAAAAAAAAGGAGTGCCAATATCAATTTTCTATTTTTTCCATAAATATTATTTTTGGTATGTCTATTTTTCGCCTGTAAACATCTATTTCTCTAAAGCGGACATTGATTTCAAAATTAGAGGTATTTGGTAGTGATTTATAGCATCTGCACACTTTACAGCAAAAGAGGCAAAGCCTCTAAAAAGGAAATGCTCCAAAAATGGGCATATAGAAATCAGAGGCAGTGCCTCTTGAAATAGCAGAGGCGGAACCAGTTTTTATGACAAAAATGCCCCTGAATTTTATTGTCAACGGAAGTCCTTTGAATAAACCCCTCAGTTCTCGTTCTTTCTGCAACTCGAAACCCATCTCCGCTTATGTTGGTCTGCTCTTTCTGGCTTAGGTGAATCTCTCGTCCTTCTTGGAACGCTTGCAACGCTCATCTCTTCTGGTATGATCCCCTTCTATTTCTTTTGTTTCCTTCTCTATTAATAATAGTTGCTTTCTACTCTCTTTCTTGTGACTCCGTTCTGTTTGTACCGGGAGCCGATGTAAAGCATCTCTAGATCTCACAGAAGCAAAACCCCCTCCCATTTCTCTATGCTCTCCGTTATCCATAGTTCTTGTTTGATGGATGTGTCTTATGAACTTCCTTTCCATCTTCCCATCCAGATTACTCTCATTTTTCTTGGATTTTCCATCTACCTACTCATCTTTATCACTCAAAGAAGAAGAATCATTCCTGTAAATTCTAGTATCAGCCCCTGTACTCCTACGCTTATTTTTCTTGAATTTTCTCTTTGCCCCTTCCAACCCTCCATCCGCAGATGAAGAGACAAATTAAGAAGACACAGAACCCATTTCTCCACTAGTAGTAGAATCCACAGACTTTGTAGCTTTACCATTCTCATGGACAATTTAAACACCCATTTGTCCTTGGACCTTAAAGAAGAAAACCCAGAACCCATTTCTCTAGAACTATACTAGAAACCTTAGATTATGTTGCTCTCCCATCATTTTTCTTGGATTTTCTCACTCCCCATTTGTCCATAGACCTAAAAGGGGGTTTGAGTCTGAGTGTTAGATGGTGAAGAGATGAGGAGAAGAATAAAGGATTGTGTACTTACAGAGAGGGATGGAGGACTTACAGAGAGGGATGGAGGAGACATGGCTATGTTGCAGCAGAGTGTAGAAGGTAGAGGAAGCCATGGATGATGGCTTTCCTCTCTTTCTCTCTCTCTCTCTCTCTCACTACTGTGGTTCTGTAATTTTTTTGCTTATGAAGTGTCCAGGTGGTTTTCATTGAGTTTTTTGGATTTGGGTCATTAGAATTTGATGCCTGTGAACACTCCATTTGGAAATTTGCCTGTTTCGGTGAAATAGGTTTGTGCTGATGTCCTTTGTGGAACTAAATTCGAAATATTTTTCATTTTGTTTTCTGTGTGAAGGTTGTTTTATTTGAATTGGAGATCCTTGCTTTGAGAAATTGGCCGGAGTCTTTCTGCAGTAACAGAATTGGAGATTCTCAATTTTTTTTTTCTTGTTTAGCATGTGGGTTTGTGAGTTTGGGCATCAACATTGGAGACTTCTTCTTCTGCTCCATTACTGAATTGGGGTGTTTGCAAAGGTGGGTTTAATCCCAAATTGCCTAACACCAAAGAATGCGGCCTCAAATTCCTTGTCAGATGTGCATGAACAAGGTGTATTTGACTATGGGTTAGAACCCATAAGGCAAAAACCCTGTTTTAGATCTCTTCTTGGATAAGCATGGGATGGGTATTTTTAGCAGTGATTTAAACCCCAATAAACAAAACCAGTCCTTTGTCTGGTGATTTGGATGGTGTGGGACTTATCTGAAGAGAGTCACTGAATTGTTGTGCTTCTTTGGTTTGGAGTTGGTTGCAATTTCAGGGCAGACTTTTTTTTTTTTTTTCCCTTGTTGGTAATACTTTTTGCTACAAAATTTAACTTGAAGCTTTACCTTTGTGGAAATTCCATGACAAAAGTAAATTTATAAATATGACTATGTTACAGTCTTCAATCTACCTACAACATGAATTGATGGACTATCTAGTGAATTTGGTGGGAACCAAAATGAAGCATTTCTCATGCTCTTCATTTTATTCATGTGGTATACAGCTCAGTAAGAATGGGCGAGCTGTGCTATGCTAGTAGTCATGTAAGATGGGGTTTCTAGTGAGCAGGATTGTGGTTGGGGAGAAATTTGGATGGGTTTGCAGTGGATTTGCAAGGGATTATATTAATTTGAAGGTGGAGAATTTTGGGGTTAAACATGGAGTTGCAATGGAGTTGCTATTGTTCTATAGGTGCTTGTATGAAAAATCTAATATCTTACAAGTGGGCTTCATAATATTGATTTTCCCTGTATGTATCACATCTTGTGATACTTTCAACTATACATGAATGACCGCTTCTTTTGTAATTGGCAGATAGCCCAATGTGTTCATGGTGATATTTGTGTATGGCTTTAAGACTTGCTTAATCAATCTATATGAAGAAATACTCGCATCAGATTTGTATGAAGAGAAACTCACATCATACAAATATGCGTATGATATTTGTGGGTTGTGGAGATGAATGTTGTTGTTTGCAGGCTTTTGTTTGTGAGATAAGAGTTGGGTGTTTGTTTGTTGGGTTTTTGCAGATGCTTGTGAAGGTATTTGAAAGGCTCAGATGAAGTGTGAAAAAAACTCAAAAGCACAAGATTGGAACAAATGCAAATGACAACTAGATGAAGATGTTACAATCATCTCAACCTTCGCATTGGTTGGTAATTATTTGTTGTTTGTAAATTGAGGAATCAAGGGAATCAAATGGTGTCATTTACTAATATCATTTCTATTTTCAGGATAGAATGCCCGGAGCAACTTTTGAAGCAAAGAGCTGAAGAGACTATATGTAACTTGAGCACAATTTCTTCAACTATGGAGTGATAGTTTTTAAAATTTGTGTTTGTTTAAGGGTGGGGTCATTTTCTACCAACTATTTTGTTGGGTTGGGTTTATTTTGTTCAAAGGATGTTTGAATATTAATATGAAGTGGAATGAATTCTCTGTTTTATTTTTTGATGGTTTTGGAATGGAAATGGATGTTGGGTGTGTAGTAGATTTGTTCTTGGATAATGGAATTAACAGTTTCAATTTCTCGATATGACACGGATTGAAAGTTGTAATAATGTACTGTTGTATATACAGGAAAAGAAAATAAAAAAATATTGATTGCGGTAATTTTTAAATTGTTTACAAGTTACAGGCCATATTTGATGGAAATAGTTGTAGTAGTTTTCAAATTATAAGAGATTATGATGTCATGGTATGTGTATAGAGGGCATATTTTGATGAAAATGTGCATAAGTTTATTTTTTTACTTAATGACAGAAGATACCCCTCTAAAAAGAGGCAAGCCCCTCTAAAAAGAGGTAAATAGAGGGCATACCAAACAGTCTATTAATTTGAAGTAGACCCGTTCATTAACCAAACACGTTTTTTTTTGTTTTAGCCTCTTTTTTTTATAGCTCTTTCTTTAATGGCTCTATTTTGAATGGTCTGTCAGAAAAAGATTAGAGATGCCAAACAAGGCCTATAACTGCAAAATGATGATGATTGGAAAATCCTTTCCACTAACTCAAGTGGGCCGTGGAGTACAAAGGTGTATATGGCTTCAATGCAAGGAATTTGATCACGATATCAAATTAGGAAACTTATTTTTTGGTTTTGTATATTATGGAAATTTTAGATTTATTTTTATATTTTATATCATGATTTCAAAATTATTATATTATTTTTTTCCATAAATATTGTTTTTGGTTTATTGTCACAACGTGCAATAGGAACGTACTATTATTTTTTCAATACATTGCAACTCTATTTTTTTATTAGATTTATACCTTGTCTATTAATTAGTTTTTCATTTTTTCTATTAATTAGTTTTTCAAGCACCAGAATATCTTTCAATTTGGATTTTAAGATTATGCTTTATAGGTCGTATTTTTCATCTAATGTACTTTCCTATCAAGTTTTGAAGAATGTTAGAAACTTAAGGGTTAGTAAGGTGATTAATTTAAAAATAAATTTAAGACTATGCCTTCTTAGATGGATGTTTGATTTCATATCCTTAATAAAGTTAGAAAATCAAAGGGTTGTTCAAGTAAATAATCTTAAACTATGTTTTTCAAAATGCATTGATATTGTTTTTTATTTAATTTTGTTATTTACAAAAGTGCTAGATATGTAATGTAAATATAATAAAATACTATTAATTTTATAATTTATTCTAGATTTTAATTTAACTTTAAATATAAGTTATATATAGTGTTTTAGAAAAAATGAAGTATTCTAAATAAATTTTATTTGGGGCTCAGGCTTAGAACGGGCGTTTGTTGCTAGTTTATATTAAAAATATGTAGTTATTTATTTATTGTATTAACCATTTTTTATAGCAAGCAAGTGCCAACCCTAATCATTCTAAAAGTCGATCTCTTACACTTACTACTCTCTAGACTTCACCATGGTTACTCTCTAGACACCATTTACTTCCAAAATACCATAATCTCTACTCTCTCAGCTTCTCTCTACACTCCCTCTCCGCCGTTGCCTGCCGTCCGCCTCCGCATGTGCCCACTCTCCTTTCTCCCCTCCCTCTCCCTACCTCCACCCGCGCCCGCTCTCTCTATCTCTCTCCCTCTCCCTCTCTTCCTCTCCCTCTCTCGATCTCTCCCCTTCCTTGTCTCTCTCCCTCTCCCACCTCCCTGCCCCCACCTCTGCCTCCCCCCACCGCCTCCCCCCTCTCCCATGCTCCTTCCATAACTTGAGATCGATGGTGAATGGTGATGATGATATCGATATTATTTATTTTATTAACCATTACTATAGCAAGTAAGTTGCCGACCCTAATCATTCTAAA